>BPLR01002940.1:0-122278 GCA_021605095.1 Caerostris extrusa
ATAAAGAGAAAAAAGAGGCATTAAAATTTACATGTCTATTCATAAAACACCACTACATTATAATGTTAATTGCTTAGTTATTCATTTTTAATTTTTCTTTTATGTGAATTACTTTTTTACTCAGTGACATAATAAAAAAATTTGGTTAAGTTCTTATCTTAAATTAAATTTATTATTCAGAGATAAATAATTATTTGTAAGTATATAGTGTTATTTTATAAGTAGCTTTATTGTTGATGAAATAGGACTTTAAATTCCAACAGCCATTTCACCTACTTCACTTTACAAAATTTCTTTCATTCGAAATATTTTGTGTGTTAATAGAAACATTCCAAATAATTTCAGATATTATAGGAAACGCAGTCGTATCAAAAGTAAACTCCATTATTTAAAATGCATCCAATGCAAATCTTTATTTGATTTTTAATATGTTATAAAGACTGGAAAAAAAATGTTTTGACAGAGAAAAAAATTAATGATAACTTCCATGTTTCCTGGGATTTATTGAACAGATCTTATAAATCTTGTATCTTTCCAGTATTTTTTTCTTTCCTTTTCTAAACAATAAAAAAAAAAATGAAAATATCTACATTTTGGAAACATGTAACCCAAAATGGAAGAAAACTTAAAATTCATTTTGTAGAAAAATGTTACAATAATAAAGACTATTTTTGATCAATTATTGATTAACAAATATAATTCTCTTTAATATATAAAATAAATATTTATTCTCAGCAAGTCAAGCAAGTTTTTCATTTTCTAAACATTCATAAAAAAAATGAAAATATTTACATTTAGGAAACCCAAAACCCAAAATGGAAGAAAACTTAAAATTCAATTTATAGAAAAATTTTACAATAGTAAAAACTATTTTTGAACAATTATTGATTAACAAATATAATTATCTTTAATATAAAAGAATAAATATTCACATCAAGTTAAATAATAATTTTTTTGATATTGCGTAGTTTCAGACGACAGAAATTTACAAAACTCAATGCTACTATTTAAAAATCCAACGACCATATTACGTTTAAGTTTAAAGTGTATTGAAATTGAGGTTTTTGAGATGTTAATTATTTAAATTCCCTATATATTTTACAAAGAAAATGTTAATCTATAAATTATACATTTATAAATAATTTATCTATAATTATTACAAATGGGAAATGTTATGTCTATAATTAAAACCATAAATGTAAGAATTATTTTATAGTGTAACAAAATATAAAATATAAAATAATAAATAATATAATATAATTAACAATTTCTTTTAACATATTAATTCTTTTGTTACTATAAATATACAATGTATCATCATTCATATATCTCATAAATCATATGTTATCAATATATGATTAACTCGGATATCTAAGAGAGTCTTATTATTTGTTTTTATTGCAACATTTATTACTGATAACGCTCATTCCGCATCCACGTATTACACCCGATCCCCCATACTGATTTCCTTCTTACCATGGGCAAAAGCCCATAAAAATACTTATTCCTTTCGAAATCCCACTTGTTTCGAAGGGATACCCTTGACTAAAAATTAAATAATATTTTATGTGGGGAAGATATATGACCGCAAGGGAGAGGGATTCCCTAAATTTTTCTCCCCCTTTCTATTTCACCCTCCCCCCAGAATCGTATCAGAAAATGCTTATGTGCTTATATTCCACCCTCCAACTCACCCCGGGTTTTATTCTTTTTTGGCTGCTGTACCCTCGAACCCAATCGATTCTACCCTATTTCCGTTGATGGTAAGCTTCTTTGGGCCACAGAAAAAAATAGGGGGCAGGGGGAGAGAAGAAACGTTCCAACAACTCCCCGATCGTAAAAATAGAGCCCTTCTTTTTGGATATATGAGGGCGAACAATGGTTCCGCATTCTAATGTTGTATTATGCAGTTTTAGTCTGTTGGCCGTCAGATGGCGCTGGAGTTATATCATTGTTAGGGTACTTTCTAGGAAAAAACATTGTTTTAAATAATAATATAGGTCGAATCGTTGTCAACTTACTTGTTACTGTTGTTTTGTGGTATTATTTTCATGATGATCAAAGTTTTGTTGATATAAAATTCATTACAATATAGTGGCAAATATTTCAATAGTTTTAAATAGCATATATCCACCGTTATTTCCCATATCGATGTTAATTTCAATAGTTTAGGCATAATTTTAAATTATAACACTATACATATTTAAATTATAACACTATACATACCCACACTATGTATATTACAGTTGTCAGTTTTGCCAGTTTTATTATTGCTACAGTGGGGTAATATCCTCATTTTCTTTTTACACAGCAATCCTGATAGATAGCGGAGTTTATTTCAATAGTATTAAAAACATACATACACTTCATTTTCACTTAGAGGTATTGTTTGTCATAGTTCAGACATAATTTTAAATGGCAATAGGGTATATTGATATTATCGTCATTTTAGTTTTATTATTATTGAAGCGCGTTATAATTTTCATGCAATGAAGATTTTGTCTACTTTTTTACATAAATTCGTGATCAGTGGTGTTTATTTCAAAAGTTTTGTTTGCTTTTAATAAGATTTGTTGATAAGTTGAATGCTTAACGTTTGAAATTAATGATATTTTTTTGTTTTGTTTATTGGTGTAGTTATCATGTAAACTAATCGACTTATTAGTTCAAATAGCAAAGACAAATTCAGATTTGAGACAACAATAAGTAATGTCGCTAAAATAGATAATAAATAATTTATTATACCAATTGATTTTCATTGGTGCTACAATAAATTCACATTGTGGATGGGATTTCCTAAACGGAAGTAAGTTGGGTTAACCAAACTAGTGTTTAACTAATAAATTGAAGTGCTAAAGTTTGGAAAAAAAAATTCTAAAAAGGAAAATTGTTAATAGTATTGTTAGTTTCCTACTATTAAATAATCCATGTTACATTTCCATTTCGATTTTCATATTATCTAAATTTATGTTTTTATTAGAAAAGTTTTGTTTACTTTTTTACAGAAATAATTGGATAACATAGCGATGTTTATTTATATCTGTTTAGTGAGAACTGATGGTAAATTAGTTGCTTAATATTTGAAATTAAAATTACTTGCATATAAAAAATTAATTTAAAGTATGTGAATAAGACAAAAATATAAATTTGATTTTTGAAATAATAAATTTTACAATATTTTTCTATAAATATTTATTAAAATAATCAGTTTTTAAATATTTTCCTTGTAGTAAGATGAATAATTATGCTAAATTAGAGCATCTTGAATTGATTCGTAGATTTAGAAGAAATGCAATTCTTCTAATGAAAAAGTAAACATTTCGTCAGATTAATAGCAAGATATACGTAAACATACATACAAGCAAGCACACTTACGGCGTGTATATATATATATAGCAAATATATATATATGTGTGAATTTTCACAAAAAAAAAGCAATTACTGAAAATATTTTTTTTAACTTTTTTTAAAACAACTGAAAAAAACATTTAAAATACTTTAACAAAATTTTCATTACTAGCAGTTACTTTTTCAAATTTAAACAGTTTAAACTATTGTTTGAACACTGGTTAAACCAACAACATACTTCCACTTAGAAAATCATAATGGGAAATATAATGAAAAGCACAAAGACATTATTAGGATTTTCAATTGCTAATAACGTTTGTAAAATTTCTTAGCGACAATATTAAAGAATCCCTACTAATAGACGAATTGTTTAAGCATATTTTTTTTCTTCCCATTTGCAAGAAATGAGATGTAAGAAAATCATGTTGAAACACTTAAAATGCACTAAAATACTTGATGAAAGAAACGAGAGTAATATAAATTATGCAAAACAGGTTGAGCAGTTTGTTAAAATCAGGAATAGATTTCCTCTTTTTTCCTCCAACATCAAAGCGAAGTAACAAAAGAATCGCTACATCAAATATTCACTCGTTACTCGAGTAAATGTAACGAAATAACGAAGTTGCAATGCTGTCGATTGAAATAGAAAGGAGATGACGAGCGCATTTTCGGATGATTTTGCATTTAATTTTACATCGCTGAAATCTATGGAAATGGTATGCATATGGGCTTTATTGTTAGGGAAAATAACAGTCTCTGTCTCTTGTTCTGTGTTGCTTTTTTTTACTTAATGTATTTATTTCTTCTATTCATTTGCTGCTTCAAGCAAAAATAATTTGTTTCTGAAGATGCATCTCTTTGATCTCGTTTAAAACATTTAAATATGTAATTTGGGCATATATTTTTAAACATTGTTATTTTGATTATTTTTAGCGTTTCTAATTGTATTTTAATTACGCACAGACAAAAGAATCTGACGCATCAGACAAATAGACGTCGATTGATATACAGGATGCCCACATGAAACAACCCCAATTTCATATGTTAATTGTACGGAAACTGTGAGTTCTGGAGATTTGCAGATTGTGGTATCATGAATAGCAACACTACCAATATATTTTGCAGTAATTTTTTGTTCGGAAGAAGTTAATTTTCGTATGCATTTTGATATGTCAAAAAGCAAACATTTTGCTATTGAGATCCTGGACCGGATTGACAACGGCCACAGCTATCTAGAGAATATGACATTCAATGAAGAATCATTGAATTGCTATTGAATCAATGATTCTTGAATCAACATTGAATCATTGCTGTTTACGGTATCATGAAAAGCAACACAACAAGTTTATTTTGCAGCAAAATGTTTTTCGAAAAAGATAATTTTTGTTGTATGTATTTTGATATTTCAAAAAGCAAAAACTTTGCTATTGAGATACTGGGCCGGATTGGAAACCGTCTACAATTACCTAGAGAATATGATATTCAATGACGAATCAACGTTCCCCACATCTGGATGGGTAATTGTCACAACATTCTCATCTGGAGGTTCAGAACAACCTAACGTCATATCAAGGACAGTGGCTAAGTCAATCGTTACTCGAGTAAATGTAACGAAATAACGAAGTTGCAAATGCTGTCGTTTGAAATAGAAAGGAGATGACGAGCGCATTTTCGGATGATTTTGCATTTAATTTTACATTGCTGAAATCTATGGAAATGGTATGCATATGGGTTTTATTGTTAGGAAAATAACAATCGCTGTATTTTGTTCTGTGTTGCCTTTTTTTCCTTAATGTATTTATTTCTTCTGCTTCAAGCAAATATAATTTGTGCTTCTGAAGAGAGTCTCTTTGATCTCGTTTAAAACATTTAAATATATAATTTGGGTTCATATTTTTAAACATTGTTATTTTGATTGTTTTTTAGCTTTTCTAATTGTATTTTAATTACAAATAGACAAAGAATCAGACACATATACATCGATTCCTGTACAGGTTTGTCAAAATGAAACTTTCCTGATTTTAAATGTTAATTGTACGGAAACTATGAGTCCTAGAGATTTGCTGTTTTTGTGGTATAGTGAATTGAAACACAACAAGATTACTATGTTGTATTTTTTTTCCGGAAAAGTTAATATTTGTTGTATTTATTTTTGATATGTCAAAACATAAATATTTTGCTGTTGAGATACTTTACCAAATCAATCAAATCACAATTACCTACAGAATGTGATATTCAATGATGAATCAACATTTTCCACATCTGGAATGATTAATCGTCACAACGCTCTTATCTGGGGTACAGAAAAGTTGTTCTGAATAGGGGCATATCAGGGACAGTGTCAAAGTGTATGTGTAGTGTAATATGAGTATGTTGAGATTCCTGGAGAATTTCTGTTTGTAGTATCATAAATAGCAAACACAACAATTTTATTTTGCTGCAATTTTTTTTTCGAAAAAGTTAATTTTTGTTATATACATTTTTGATATACCAAAAGTAAAACCTTTGTTATTGAGATCCTGGACCAGATCGACAACGCTCAAAATTACCTAGAGAATGTGATACTCAATGGAAAATCAACATTCCCCACATCTGGAATTGTTAATCGTCAAAACATTATTATCTGTGGTTCAGAACATCCTAACGTCATATCACAGTGGCAAAGTATATTTGGTGTTGTCTAGTCAGATCATTTTCTTCTTGAAATGAAGTCTAGGAATATTTATCTTGATATGCTTGAACATTTGGGTCTTTCATAGTTACCGTCTTTGTAGCCAAATGGATGGCGAAGAATGAGGCCGCCGAACCGCACTGAAGTTCAGACATTCTACGTTCCTCAGACAAAACATTCCATCCATTTCCGCTGGGATGGTTTGGATGAGATTGACTCACTGCTTGGTCACCACGATCTTAAGACATAACTCTTCCGTATTTCTTCCTGTGGGGCTATGCAAAAGAAATGGCCTACGCTACTCCTGTACGTGATGCTTGTGATCTCCACCATGGAATTACTGAAGCTATCAATTCAGTCCCACCTGACATGTGCAATGCATGGGCCAAAATTAAATATCGAGAGGGCCTTCTGAGAGCTACGAATAGAACCCATATCGAAGAGCATACATAGAAAAAAATAAACATTGGAAATTCCTGTAAACTTCTGTGTTACTTTTCCTGATACTTCAAACCTCAAATTTCTTGGAATCATAGTTTCCGTACAATTACCATTTGAATTCAGAGAGGTTTCAAGTGGGCACCCTGTATATCTACATGCAGATTTAAATTTGCTTAGGAAAGTGTTTAGAATTCATTAATTTTCATTAAACAATTAAAATTTTCCACACAAATTTGTATTGAAATTCATAAAAATTATATCGTTTCATCTAATTGCAATAAACCTGTTGTTATTTCCGAATGTCGGCCAGTTTGAAATAAGTTATATGCGGCAGATTTATAGCACAATCGATGCTAACTAGAAGCACAAGTGTGGCTATGTTTGATTTCTGAATAACTCATTCTCTGTAACTTAGGATATGTAAACCCTTTACCAATTAGAAAGATGAAGGGATAACATGTATACCACAAACTGCTAACTGACAGGTATTAAAGGGAAGACTGTCTCTCCCGCAAAGACTTTTCAGGATAATTAACCTATATTTGCTTTCATATGGGACACAAAGGAACATTCCCAAGGCAGCCTCAGTATTGATTCGAAAAACTTTATACTTAATATTACAATTGCAATCATGCCACCTTGTTTCTGAAATCATTAACTACAACAAAGCCGCCAGCGGAATCGAACCTCAGCCATCATGCACACATTGCCACTGGTCCACAAGTCGGAGGAGAGGTGGTTACTATAATGTTCCAGTACTTTGCAGTCGTGATGTGGAATGATCACCTTCTCATGTACACTGTGCTCAATTTAAGGATTTTCCAGCTTACAGATTTATCCTAATCATCCCCGACATAATCACCCCCGATATAATTCAACTCGGCTTCTTCATGTGTGTATCAAGCGTGGCACTCCTATTTTAAAAATATAACCACTGGCAGTTTCTAATAATTCAAGAATAGAAATAGTAGGAATATAGTTCACTGAAATCGATTTAAAAGCTTTGAATTTTGCAGAAATTTCTGATTTTCTTGAATTGTGATAATACATTAATTATATTCTGAATAAATATTTATTAATAAAAAAGGAAAACATATTTTTGAATAAAAATTTTTGTAATAAATATGAAAATGGCAATTGAAATTTTAGATCTCATTTCTGAAAGTTTTTATAAAAATCATTTTCGAGAAATACAGGAATGGCATTTAAAGTTTTGCTTAGTATATATATATATATATATATATATATATATATATATATATATATTCATGTTTAAAATTTCTTGTATTTGTCAGTCAGATTTAATGAGAAATTTACTTTTTTATTCTGTAAGAATCATTTTAATATGTTTTCAATTTTAAAAGGTCAAATGCAAGATTAAAATGACTGTCATTCTGTCATTTTTTTACATAAAAACATTTCAAAATGAAATTGGATGCTTTATGTAGAAAACAGGTATTTAATGGAAATTCATAAATAACAAGCTGAAAAATCAATAGAGACTGGTCCCTCTGATAATACTATACTGCAATAATAAAAAATAATTTTTTAAGATGCCTAGGATGGGAATACTAAGAACTTAATAATCACTATAAAAAAATTCAAATTTATATAAAATAAAGAATTTTTTTTTATTGTATCTCTACAAATGTTTTTAGGAATTCGAAACTTTTTTTTAAAGATTGTAATTTTAAACCTGGGATGCTAATAGTAATTCCACAGACTTTTTATTGATGGATAGATTGGTTTGGTTTGACGCTCTACGATCATTCTGTGCACAATTTAGTCTAATTAGACCGGACGTACAATTTAACGTGGATTCCAAACAACTATCAAACATCCATGCCACAGCCAGAATTCGAATCTGAAACCAGATTGGTTTGGTTTATCACTCTATGGTCCTCTTGTGCGTAGGAACTAAACAGAGCCGGACTTAAGTTTAACATGGATTCTGAACCGCTAACAAACATCCATGCCATCTCTAGGATTCGAACCTAAAGCGTGTACCAAAGGCCACATAGCATTCATCAAAGGGCGGCATGATAGCCAATTGGCCATCATGCCGCCCTCTTTGATGAATAGAGAAAACTAAGGGAAGAAACAGTGTGTTAGAATTCTTTTAAATCTCTTCATGTCAATATTAAATTCTATATAACCAATTCTGAAGAATCTAGAACCTTTTATTTAGTTTTTGATATGAAATTCATTGATTTAATAATGGGAAGATCAAGAAGGATAATAACTTTTTAGCAAGATAACGTGGAATCGAAATTGTTAGATTAAATCCCTAAAACATATATTTTCATTCAGATTAAAAGAACCAGATTCTTTTTACGTGTTTATGTTAAGATTAAAGATAAAGAAGTACTGTCAAGGTTTTGCAAAAATAACTTTCTGGAGATATCACGAAAATATAAAAGCTTTAACTGGCTTCCATGGATAAATAAATATCAAATCCATAAATGCTGTCTGTATACTGGAAATAGTATCGGTACTGTTTTGTTTCAAGACGTGATATCCAATTTTTTCATCTCTCCTGAACATTATTAAACGATAAGATATTATTTGCAAGAAATCAAAAATATTTTATGGTAACATTGACTTTTCTTTGTTAATTTATTATTTTCACATATATTCATATCTTTATTTATTTGCGGTTTGAAAATATATATTTATAGATAAGATACATATATGGATATACATGTATACAAATCAATCGCCAGATGAAAAAGAGAAGCAGCGTATTACCTACAGGGAAGAACTTTGGAGGCAAATCTTATTAAAAATCTTTATTAAATGTTTGGATGGGGCAGTAATATTATAGAGAAGTACCACACTCTATAATATTATATACTTCTCACATGTGTATGTCATATGAGGAAATTCTATGGGATGACAACCCTACAAACACTGGGGATGACTATCAGATGATGATCCCCACCACTATGAGATGACACTCCCACTGAGGACACACCCACAAGGCAGCATGACTGTCGATGGCTCTATTGATTACTTCTTTAATGATTTCTATAATTTAGCAGCTGCATTAATTAGAGATTGTAAACAAACTAATATTGTTTATATGTGTAGCATAAAAATTAATTAATAATATTTTAACAATCATTTGAAATCAATAAATTATAATTGTAATAAGTGCGTTCCATTTATGTATGTCTCAGATGAGTTATGAGGCGAGCAGTTTGCTTGCAATGATAATTTTAGGGATAACTGTTCCGCATTTACGTGTTAAGTGAAGAAAACCTATAAAAACTATGAGGCTTAACTACTGAGGCAAATTAAATACAGGAAGTATTTATTAATTGACTATTCATATTCACCAAATCTTCGTTTCTGTGATAGTGTTGGACTTTGGTTTGAATCTGAGCCCCTCCCCAAGCTAATTGTGTATTTTACCATCTATCTATAAGTCCTGACATTTTTATATTTACAATCTATAAATCACATATATTTATGTATAGAAACATTTTTTTTCGTACAAAGTGAGGGAGTTACGATTACCATTTAGTCTATGAAATCCACTACCTTAAATCGTGGTTTATAACTCCAGAATCAAATTGGTAGATACTGTATTGAATTCACAAATTGCGAAATCTGTTATGAATACAAATCGAAATTATTTTTGTTTAAACTGGGGATATGCACGATAAACCTATAAGCCAAAAATTCATTCCATCTGGCTTGAACAGGAGCGGTGGAGAAATGAAATCTTCAGACAAAGTCATGAGGATATTCATTCCAAATTTTGGTAAAAATCATGAGTATCTTTTATTTCATTCCGAATCAGCTCAGATAAATATTCTAACAAAAAATAAAAGTTAAAAAGAAAATTATGTTTTTGATTGCATTCTGAACATTAGATAAGGATTAGTTATATGGGTGTAATTTTAAGGAGAAATGGATATCAGATGGCAGCAAAATATGAGTGGATATAGCACCCGTGGTGCAACTTTCTGCTGAAGATCTGTAGTTTAATTTCAAATGATCTCAGAGCCTACTATTGTGTCCAAAAAGTAAGACCAATTTTCAATTTAAATTTCCCTGGTATATGGTATTTCATTTTTTTTTTTTTTTTTTTTTCTTTTTAGGTTACGGGCACTGTCTTGACACCTGTGTAAAATTTGAATTATGTTTGAGTGTTAGTCAATTCATTAGTGTTTGAGTTATGCTTTGTTTTGTGAGACGCTAAAACTGATTCTGGCGATTTTTGAAATGTCTGAATTAATTGAGCAAAGAACTTGCATTACATTTAGTTTGCGGAAACATATAGAATGTTGCGGAAGGCATTCGGTGAGCATTCCTATATCGGAAAGAAATGTGTAGAAGTTGTATAAATGGTTCAAAGAAGGCAGAGAACGCGTTGAAGACGAAGAGCCCTATTGTAGACCACCAACATCACCCGACGAAGCTCACGTTCAAAAAATTAAAGATTTGGTGCTTTCAAACTGTCGATTTACAATTAGAGACCTTGATGATGATGTTGGAATTTCAAAATTCCATTTTAAACGATGTTTTGGGCCTCAAACATGTCAAATCTTGATTGGTACCGAAAATACTGAATGCGCCAGCTCACGTTTTTCGTGACTTCTTCGCCAAAGACAGATGAAACCCATATCCTTATGGGTACGCATTTAGAGTACCGTTAATGAGTAACCATTATGAGTACACGTTTATCTATTTACCATATTCCTTATTGAAAAAAATCATTTATATATTTCCTGTTTGGTTCAAGTCCAAAGATCTGGAAATTGAGGATACAAAGAGAAGCACTACTGTACTTAATACTTCACATAATTTTATTTAAACATAAGGCTCATAATTATCTGATTTTGATCAGTAAAATGTATTCTGTGAAAATTAAATAAAACAAAAATATTTTCCCAATCATAATCCTAGCATTATATTACAGCATGTAATTTAAGATTTATATGCTTAATACACTCATGTCCATAAATTAAGGATAATGAAGTTCAGGCAAAGAAAGAGACAGAAGCAAAACAAATTTGACATATTTGTAAAGTCTATTTATTAAACAAAAGGTAAAGAGCAAAAAAGATGCTATATGTTTGATATAATTAATAAAAATTGCGATTTTTATTCCTGGAGCAAATTTCAAAAAAGAACCTATTTACAAAAAACAGTATAACATGGTTAGTATGATGGTTAATATGGAGAATGTCTCCCGGACGATGCATTACAGGCCTTACAACGCCTAGGCATGCTGAGTATCAAATTATCAATCTGATCTTGGGGAATATTACACCACTCATCAAGCAATACACTCCGAAGTTCCGGTTGACAGGTGGGAGGGGGTTGACGGGCTGCAATTCGTCGGCCAAGCATATCCCACACATGCTCTATTGGATTCAAGTCCGGTGAGTATGCTGGAAAATCCATACCGGAGATATCCTCCAATTGAAGGCATTCGTCTACAATGTTTGCACGGTGAGGACGGGCGTTGTCATCCATAAACAGAAATTCAGCACCCATGGCACCCTGAAACAAACTTGCATGTTGTTCCAGAATGACATCTCGATAGATGTGTCCTGTCATCGTTACACTCTGAACATGCAGGTCAGTTCTGGAACCAATAATAATTCCTCCCCAAACGAGCCATCCTGCACCACCGTAACGGTGTCGTTCAATGGTGTTCTCTTGGAGGTAACGGGTACCTGGCACTCTCCATAAGAAAGTCCGGCGAGAATCAGACTACAAACTAAACATGGAATCGTCGGAAAACATCACACCAGACCACTGTTGCGGTGTCCACAATGCATGCTCTCTACTCCAGGTTAATCGCAGGCGACAGTGAGTTGCGGTAAGTGGAACACATCTGACAGGCCTACGAGCATATAGACCAATGTACCCTAAGCGTCTGTACAGGGTCTGCCTTGAAACTGTCGTACCGGTAGCTGAAGAGAGCTGACGAGACAGGTCTGATGCTGTGCTCCGTCTGTTTCTTTTGGCAATAACTGCTAAATACCGGTGCTCAATCAGCATTGTAACTCGGGGGCGACCTGTGCTGTTACATCTACTGACATTACCATCATTTTGGAATGGTTGCCAAAGCCTGGAGATGACATTCTAGGCGATTCCAAGTTCCTCGGATACTTCCAGCTGGGTACGTCCACATTCCAGTCGTCCGATAATTCTACCACGTAAAAAATCCTCCAAATGCTTCCTTTGTGCCATAGCTATGCGGTTATTGCACTGAAAGGCTTTTAAAGCGCTTGTGAATAATTTTTACTTCTTTGCCACCATTCCTTATATACCCCTCTCTTACACTCTCGTCATTGTGACGTACTATTCGTGCCATCTGGTGGTTTCCTGTAATTTGCATATTCGTCTTCAAGATGTGTGTGATAATTCTACAGGTGAAATTTTTATTTTAGAGTTCAATTTATGTGTGTTTCTGAATTATCCTTAATTTATGGACATGAGTGTATAATGCTTAATAAAAATTCAGTTTTTTTAAGCATGTAATCTTAGCGTTATGTAATTTAAGATTTTTAATTAATTAAAAAATCATTTTTAACCATAAAAGCATTGTTAAAAGTAATTGGAAGTACATTTTTATTGGACATCATAACAGCTTTAAATTACTGGTGCATAATAAGACTACAAAATTTCATAAAAAGTAAACTTTTTTTTTTTATATATTTTTTTAAATTGTAAAAAAAAAAAATTAATTATGTTTAGCAAACTTAAAATAATTATAGGACGAACGATGCTCGCTATAAAACATTAATAATTTTTTTTTTTTATTTTGTGTCTGTTATCTATTCATAAGGAAAAGAAATTAAAATTTTCCCTACGGTGTAAAAGTTAATTCCAATAATTATAAACATTTTATTGCTGTGAAACAAAAATTTTTTAATAAAAAATTTTCTCTTTAAAAGTATCGAAATTAATTATTGTTTAAAATTTTGTTTAATTATAATTTTTCCTCCTGAAAGTTATGTGAAAAATTTGCATCTGACTAAGAATTAAAAATGAGACAACATGAGCGTTTTCTACCGTCTTTGATTAAAAGAATAATTTTTTAACATTCTTTTTTTTTAGTAAAAATTCTCTTTCTTAACTTGTCTTTCTGAACCTTAATTTTTTTAAAGTTGTTCACAATTAACGACTTTTAGGACTTCATTTTGGTCTTTTATTTATTTTTTTTTTTATCAAGATTTTCTCGTTTAAACGGCTTTTCTTTTGTTTCTGTGATATGCAAGCGCTATCAAAATACTTTCTTATCGGCGAAACGTTTTTATAAAATATACTCACAGCTGAGAAATACGCCTTTTTTTTAAATAAAAAAAGAAAGGCGGGGAAGCCTTTTCAAAAGAGTGCGTTATTTTTTCCCCTATTCTTTATGCAGTTTGAGCAAGATGAATAGCCCTGGTATAAAATCATCGTGAGATGGGGTAGGCCGCATGAGAAAGTGTGACGCTGGGGACTTTTCGCTCTCATTCACTTTTTTAAACCCCCTTTTTCCCTTACCTTCTTGCATTTGGTGGGCCAAAGTTCGCCGCTTTAATAATACAGTATGGAGCGTAACTCTTTCTCATTGTTATATGCTTCCATAAAAAATAGGCAGGAAATGCTTCAATTTTTTTCATTGGCATTTTTATCAGCATTTTTTCAATAAGTGATACTTCCTTGATACGTTGTTATCAAGGAAATGATAAAAAGTCTGATTAGTAGGTTTTAAAGGACTTAAAGGGGACATCTCTCTTCACTCGATGAAACTGATGATCCGAAACTTTTTGGAACATTCTTATCTGATAATCTACGTGAAGGCAACTCATCTAAAACCTGGTTTAACTTTATTTTAAACATTCCTGATCAGCCCAGGTTTAAATCTGCTGCCCTTTTCAGACTCCTGACGGGTCATGATTGTTTGGCCAATCATCTTTTTCGAATGAAAATATTTACAAGCCCAAAATGCATGCTGTGCAGTCTTGGAGAGGACATGGATTCATCTCACCTTCCTGTCTGCCCTGCATTTGTTTCCTCTACTGTGTAGGGTCGTTACTGGTAAGCCAGGACCCTTTTAGGCTAAACATGTCACTAAGTGATTTCCTTCGATTCTCGCTGTTCTTTCCATGTTCCTTGTGTTATTTTTCTTTTTTTCTTTTATTACTTATTGCAGCCTACCATTGGCAATAAAAAAAGTTTTAATAGGAGGGTATATCTTCTTGATTATTCAGTAAATTTTTAACATCAATAAAGTTCTTATTAGTTAGGATGGTATATCTTCTTGATTGATCAATATGTTTCTAACAATGATAAATGTCTTATTAGTAAGTTTTAAAGATTGGTATATTTTCTTGATTTATTAGTAAAATTTTAAAATGTTAAATGTTTTTTAAGGAAGTTTTAAATGATGACATATCTTCTTGATTCATCAGTAAATTTTTAGCAATGATCTCACCCCCTTTTTCCCTTACCTTCTTGCAGTTGGTGGGCCAAAGTTCGTCACTTTAATAATACAGAATGGTGCGTAACTCTTTCTCATTGTTATATGCTTCCATAAAAAATAGGCAGGAAATGCTTCAATTTTTTCATTGGCTTTTTTTTTTTTTTATCAGACACTTCTTTGAAATGTTGTTATCAAGGATGTGATAAAGGTCTGATTAGCAAGTTTTAAAAGATGGTATATCTTCTTGATTGATGAATATATTTTAAACAATAATGATTAGAAAGTATGGTATATCTTCTTGATTGATCAGTAAATTTTTAACAATGATAAAGGGCTTATTAGTAAGGATAGTACATATTCTTGATTGATCAGTAAATTTACAATGATAAGAGTCTTATTAGTAAGTTTTAAAATATGGTACATCATCGTGATTGATCAGAAAATTTTCAACAACGGTGAAGGTCTGATTAGTAAGCTTTACCATTGGATGGTATAGATTCTTGATTCATCAATAAATTTTTAATAATGTTAAATAATTTTAAGAAAGATTTAAATGATGGTATATCTCCCTCCTTGATTGATGAGTAAATTTTTAACAATGGTAAAGGTCTGATTAGTAAGTTTTAAAGGATGGTATATCTCCTTGATTGATTAGTAAATTTTTAACAATGACTTCAGCCGTTTTTCTCTTACCTTCTAAACCTTGCATTTGGTGGTCTAAAAATTCGTCGCTTTAATAATACAATATGGAGCGTAACTCTTTCTCATTGTAATATGCTTCTATAAAAAGGGCATGAAATGCTTCAATTTTTTCATTAGAATTTTTATCAGCATTTTTCAAGGAAGTGATACTTCCTTGATACGTTGTTATCAAGGATATGATAAGGGTCTGATTAGTACGTTTTAAAAGATGTTATATCTACTTGATTGATCAGTTAATTTTTAACAATGATAAAAGTCTTATTAGAGAGGAGGGTATATCTTTTGATTAAACAGTATACTTTTAACAATGATAAAGGTCTTATTAGTAATGATGGTATATCGTCTTGATTGATCAGTAAATTTTAACAATGATAAAAGTCTTATTAGAGAGGATGGTATATCTTTTGATTAAACAGTATAATTTTAACAATGATAAAGATCTTATTAGTAAGGGTGGTACATCGTCTTGATTGATTAGTAAATTTTTAATAATGATAAAGGTCTGATTAGTAAATTTTAAAAGATGGTAAAGTGCTCAGTAAAATTTTAACAATAATAAAAGTTTTTATAAGTAAGTTTTAAATATTATAACATCTTGATTGATCAGTAAATCTTTGCAATGATAAAAATCTTATTAGTGAGTTTTAAACCATGACATATCTTCTAGATTGATCAGCTACTTTTTAACAATGATAAAGGTTTTATTAGTAAGATTTAAAGGATGATATATTGATCAGTAAATTTTTAATAATGATAAAGGTCTTATTAGTAAATTTTAAAAGATGGTAAAGTGCTCAGTAAACTTTTAACAATAATAAAAGTTTTTATTAGTAAGTTTTAAATATTATGACATCTTGATTGATCAGTAAATTTTTGCAATGATAAAAATCTTATTAGTGAGTTTTAAACGATGACATATCTTCTAGATTGATCAGCTAATAAGATATTAACAATGATAAAGGTTTTATTGGTAAGATTTAAAGGATGATATATTGATCAGTAAATTTTTGACAATAAAGTTCTTATTGGTAAGTTTTAAAGGATGGTAAAACTTCTAAATTAATCATTAAATTTTTGACAATTATAAAGGTCTTATTAGTAAACTTTAAATGATGGTATATCTTCTTGATTGATCAGTAAATTTCATATGATTAGAATACATTTTTTCTAATCTGATTTTGATGTGTTAAACGATATATCGTATATTTCTATGTAATCTAATAAAAATATGCTAACACATTTCATAATTTAAAATAAATAAGCATCGTGTGCTCGCAGATGTTGACTCTAGATTGAACAAACACATAAAATACTTAAGTACACCACAAGGTAACATTCTTAATTATAACATAAGTGCAACAAAAATATTGAGACCTAGTAGTACAAGAATCAAATAAATCCCAGATTATTAAATTATTGTCTAGCCTATTCAGATAGTACAGAGGGGAAAGACACAATTCTCCCCAGCACCAATTCTCTTTTGTGCACACTCATCGTAGTTACCTATGCATTAACTCATATCCAATCTCCAGAACAGAATCGCCCCTCAGCAATGGTGCCCCAGCGTACTCAAACACCAGCGCAATGACACACATTACTAACCAGCGTGATGTATTTCAATTTCACTTTTAATTCATATCGTCTTGCACACTGTGCTCCCAATCCGCATCCCAAAGATTGGCATTTGATTGCTTTCCGTAGGTGTGCAGCAGGTATTAGTCCCATTTAAACAAACCTCGTTTGAGCGTAGCAGATTGGCTGGCATGAGAAATGGAATATTCATAGTCAGCGGTGGCCATTTTAATTGCATGTCAGCCGGAGTCGCCGACAGACGCTGACCCGTGGCCTCTGGATTTCTGCTCCATTATGGTGACTTCGCCGTTGGCAGCCTAATAGATATTTAAGTAACACCTTGTAGTAATATTGGGAGTGGCTGTGTTTGGAGGGAAAATTAGTTTGATTTATCGATCCGGACCAGAAACATACGTTTTGAAGATTTCTCATTTTAAGCGGAACATTTTCCATCGTTATGTTTCATGAAACTATTTGGTCTGGAGTGTTTCTATTAAAGAGATACTTGTTTCCTTGTAAGAGTGATGTTATGAATGCTCTTTTTGTCTTGATAACAGATGCTTGCAAGATGAAAAGAGATTTGAATTGTTGATTTTTTAAGTAATATAGCAGATATAGATTAGTAGATATTTCATTTAGATACTGATAGCAGATGTTTCATTTTTAAAATGAATGAAATTAATGAAATTTTATAGCAGGTGTTAAAATATCTGAAAAATAATGAAATGGTATCAGAAGTGAGCGTCCGAACCAGAAGCATACGTTTTGAAGATTTCTCATTTTAAGCGGAACATTTTCCATCGTTATTTTTCATGGCACTATTTAGTCTGGAGTGTTTCTGTTAAAAAGATACTTGTTTCCTTGCAAGAGTGATGTTATGCATGTTCTTTTTTATTTTGATAGCAGATGCTTGCAAAATGAAAATTTGTTGATTTTTCAAGTAGCATAGCAGATATAGATTAGCAGATGTTTCATTTTAAAATGAAATTGAAATCTTATAACTGCTGTTAAAATATTTGAAAAATAATGAAATGATATCAGAAGTGAGCGTCCGAACCAGAAACATAAGTTTTGAAGATTTCTCATTTTAAGCGGAACATTTTCTATTGTTATGTTTCCATCAAGTTTCATGGCACTATTTAGTCTGGTGTGTTTCTATTAAAGAGATACTTGTTTCCTTGTAAGAGTGATGTTAGGCATGTTTTTTTGTCTTGATAGCAGATGTTTCATTTTTTACAATTGATAGTAAACTATTATAACTGTTCTTAAAATATAAATATATTTATAAAAATAATGAAACTATATCAGAAGTAGACGTATTGCAGTTGAAAAGAGATTTGATTTGTTGAGTTTTTCAAGTAACAAATCAGATATAGATCAGCAGATGTTGCATTTAGATGAAATTAATACCAAATGATTCATTTTTAAAAGGAAATTGAAATTTTATAACTGATGTTAAAATAAAAGAAAAATAATGAAATGATATCAGAAGTGGGCTGAAAAGAGATTTAACTTTTTGATTTTTCAATTGACATAGCAGACATTTCATTTAGATATTGATAGCAGATGTTTCATTTTTAAAATGAAATTGAAATTTTATAAGTGCTAAAATATATGAAAAATAATGAAATGATATCAGAAGCGGACGTATAACGCACTTTAACTGAAAAAGAATAAAATAAACTATTCATTTTGCACTAATTAATTTCAATTTTTGTATTTATATTTTTAAATGACAAAAAAACATATTTATCAATATTCAAAGAAATATAGCATTATTTATATTTTTAATCTTAGAAAATTCTATGAATGACAATAATTTTTTAAACAAATAAAACGTGCTTTTGAAAATTTTTCCTTGTAAGTTGAGCATTTGCCGTTTTGCTGTCCTATTGGGAGTTATGAAAGTATAATAATATTTTTATAGTAGACATGAGAGTATTATAATATTTTTATAGTAGACAAAAGAGTCTAATAATATTTTTATAATAATGTTATATTAAATTTCTGAAATAATTCAAATTTGAATTCTTGAGGAATATAATTTTTCTGTGTCATAAAAATTTTATTGCATGTGGATTACAGAAAGGAATTTTCTTTATTTAGATAAGAAAATAGACAAATTATACTTGTAGTGCTGTGAGTTGTTTGTGGAGTTGGATCTGAATTGTAACTGGCTACGTTCACCACGTTAGGCAGACACATACCCACGTTGGGCGCCTGATTGTAGTGTTGCGGTGCGGTTGGGTTGATACTCGAGACACAAGTTTGAGAACATACAGCTTTACTTACACGCGCACAAACACCACATACTATACACATACAATTAAAGAAAGACAATATTTAACACATTTAAAGATATATGCTTATATATTCCTGGAAAGATTCCACTTCGAAGCCAAAAATAAAGATATTTCCTCTCGGGATGAGATATTGTAATCCTCTCGGGTGAGTGTCTCGATGTTTACTGACCATTTATCCTGAACGCCGCAGGAGGTGCTCTTGCGTAAGAAGGATCACGGTTACATCCTTTAAAAACATATATGTACATTTCAGTTATAAACATTCATTTTTATTAAATAATGATTCTACGAAATTAAATAAATTATAATCTGACAAATATTTGACGAACTCTCAATAATAAAACAGATAAATACCTTATTGCTTTTACAATACGGTATTTCAAACATAAATTCATGAAAATGAATGCATTTATTATAATTTTTAAATAATTATTACCCTTACTAAAAATTTCAACAAGTGCAACCTTTAATAAATACAAAAATTAAAAATATCATCCATTGTCCTTTTGAAAATTCTATGCATAACTTACGTAATTTCAGTGGCTTGCTTTCACTGTTATAAATTACTCAATATGCAAAACACACAAATGTAACATCTATAAAAGTTTCATCATGATTAATTTGTTTTTATAGGATATTTTCAGTGAAAAGATTTGGTAAAATTTGTAAAGGCTACCCAGAAATAATTATAGATATTTGCATTTGTCTAACTTATGCACTACATATATATATAATACATCTTTACATAAAGTCACTACAATATGTTTGAAAAAAATAATATTTATTTACACAAATTTTATATACATATTAATATTTTTGGATGCATTTCAAGACTAACAAAATAAAAAACCTATTTCGAGGAATCTGTTATTTATAATAAACAAAAACCATATTTGGGATATTTTATATACCAATAAATCAAACTGTAATATATTTTACATTTCTTTTGCAAATGTAAAATATATTTGCAGGTATAATGCTTCAAACAGTTATTATTCTCATGTGTATATTAATAATATTTTGTAGCATTCTATTTACTCTTTCAAATATACATGGAATTTCATTTTTATGTAAATATGTTTTTCTTTTCTTTTTTAAAATATTCGGTGATCATTTTTATTGAGCTAAATAAAGACTTTAGGTAAAAAAGTTTTATGATTCAAGAAATGCAATTGGAGTACAATATTTTTCAATCTGTAAAATCCACATTTGTCTTGCATACTCAATTTGTTAATTATTTTGAATTTTTTTGTTTGTAATTATTAGCATAAGAATACGATTATCTTAGTTGTGATTACTAAAAAAATTATCACAACAATTAGTAATATGATATACAATGCTCTCAGTACTATATGTCAAATTTTGAACTATTTTTTTCTTTTGCCGGTGTTTTTTTTACAGCCTTTTCAAAACGAATTTTAATTATAATCATCCTGTACGTATCAATCTATCTGTTGAA
Source organism: Caerostris extrusa (assembly GCA_021605095.1). NCBI lineage: Eukaryota > Metazoa > Arthropoda > Arachnida > Araneae > Araneidae > Caerostris > Caerostris extrusa. The sequence goes on from BPLR01002940.1 coordinate 20,928, forward strand.
AAAAATTATTTTTGCTTTGAATAATGTGGTAGCAAAATGTAGTTAAAAAATTAGAATTATTTTTTAAATTTACAATTAAAACTATGAGCGGATAGTTAATTGAATTATTTAAAAAGAAGATGCAATTTAATTTTAGAGGAATTTAATGTTTTATATATGAGATACAGCTACATACATATAGTAACTCAAATAAATTAGTCACTGGATAATTTTAGCTTTTATAAAGCTACCATAAAGCTTTTATAAAGCCCTCTGGAATTATTTCCCCTTTACAAATTCCTCCAAATATTGAGCTAGATAGAAGAGATGCTGGTACAGGTCAGTAATACCAGTTCATCTTTCTTCCAAACATTGGAGAGAAATCTGGCGATCTAATTGACCAGAAAAGTGTTTGATGTCGTAAGAAAATAAATAAAAAATGTTTGCCTGTTGAAATGTAAGCATTATCAGTTTGCATAAAAAGCAAGTGAAACAATACATTGGATCTAGAATATCGCGCCTCTGTTCTGTGAATGACGAAAACCAAAGTGGTCATGCCATCAAATAAAATGATACCCCAGACGATAACCCCCGGTCGTTCAGCTGATAGACGATAAGAATCTGGTCCCACTGCTATCCTTTACGTCTCTAGACAAGTTTTTCGTTGGTCATCGGGGTTCGATTCTAAGTGGTACTCGTCGATTAAGATAATTCTACTCCGGCAGTGAAATTCCACGTTGAACTACTCTGACTTTCCTTCGTTTAGCCAAATGGAACATCCTGTCGAAAATGGAAACTTGTGATCTCATGTGAAGCATTGTTACAGTTAAATTGAAAAGAGGTGATCAAATTTGAATTGTTTAAATTATAGGTGTGACCATTCACAAATGGCATAACCTTTATTTATATTACACTTTTTGATGTTTAAATTAAATGCAATCTCCTGAAGCTGAGCACTTTTGGATGTTTAAATTATATGTCCCGAAGCTTCAGTTACCCATTCACAAATGGCATAACCTCTCTAAAATGGAAACATGTGATCTCATGTGAAGGTGAAGCATTGTTGCACTCAAATTGAAAAGACGTCATCAAATTTGAATGAAAGCAGTGTGACCTACAGTTGCAATCTTCTATGTATATTACACTTTTTGGATGTTTAAATTAAATGTTCTTGAAGCTTCAGTTACCCATTCATAAATGGCATAACCTCCTAAAATGAAACATAGAAAGACATTGTTGCATCACGTCATCAAATTTGAAAAAAGGTTGGGATCTCCTATTTATATTACACTTTGGATGTTTAAATTATATGTCCTGAAGCTTCAGTTACCCATTCAAAATGTTGGAAAATGTGATCTTTGAAGATGTTTAAATTAAATGTGACCTACAGTTGCACCCTTCTATTTATATTACAGCCTTTTTAGTTACTCATTACCCATTCACAAATGGCATAACCTCTCTAAAATGGAAAAACATGGAATCCCGATCTGAAGCATTGTTGCTCATCAAACTTGAAAAGAAAAACTGTTGTCATTTCAAATGTTGAATGAAAGTTGTGAACCAGTTACAGTTGCTAAAATGAAAAAGACGTGATTCTTTGGAAATTTACAATCACAATATCTTCTATTCATGTTAAACTTTGTAAATGTTTAAATTAAATGTCCTGAAGCTTCAGTTGCCATTCAAAATGGACATAACCTCTAAAATGGAAACATGGAATCTCATCTGAAGCATTGTTGCACTCAAATAGAAAAGACGTGATCAAATTTGAATGAAAGTTGTGAAAGTTGGGACCCTATTTACAACACACAGTTTGTAAATGTCATCTATTATTCATGTTGCACTTTGTGGATGTTCAAATTTAATTTTCTGAAGCTAAACTTTGTGGTTAATCATTCAGAGATCACCAAAACTTAATCATGTGCTTGCTGAATAAATAGAAGTTGTATATGAAATTCAATTATAATAAGGCAATTCCAAACAATTAGTTTTCTTTAGGGGGAGTTAAGACTGGAATGTTATCTACAGTAGATAATTGCTAAAAATGTAATTGACCCATAATGTTACAGATAAAAATAGTCTTAATTTTAACTTAGATAGTAAAGCAATGATTAGGCAGAGTTTACTGATCTTATTCATTCTATAGTTAATAACTGTAACGGTTTGGCCGTCTTGTAAGGTTAGGCAAGTCAGCTGTAATATTGCAAATCGATATTTTTTGAATAATCATAAAAGTATAATGGAATCTAGATAATTTTGAGTGCAAATTGCAGATTTTTAACTAATGAAAAATAAAAGTAGGCTTTTCTGGTTAAAATAATATAATTTATACAGCTGATGATGAGTAAATTGATTGTTAATAACACTGAGACAGTAACAATGAATTGTGAGATTAATTCATGTTGAATTTGAGAGCGAGGTATGAAAATCAAGAAATATATTGTTAGAAACTTGTAAAAATTTTTTTACAAATATTAGTAAGGGCAAAAATATTTATAACCTTGTGTACTGTTGCCTGTATATTTTTAAAAACCATTGTAATTGATAATAGATAAATTATTATTCCTAATTATTTCTGTAATAAAAAACTCAAAAATATATACTGGGGAGTTAGAGTTATATTTTAACTAGACGAATAATATTATGAATGCTTTTTAAGTTTTAAAAAAACATAGCTATTCATATTTTGATAAATTTGTATATGCTGAATAAATATAAATGTTACCATCATATTTAATGACAAAAATTCGAAAGAATGGGGTAAAGGATTTCTTTCTTTTGTTAGTCCCAAGGGTAGAAATGAAAACCCTGTAGTAGTTAGCATACATCACATTTCTATACGCAGTAGCGTTATTGTTAAGATGATGACTATAATACAGACTTGTGAATATCGCACAAAAAAGACACCTCAAAATCATGTGTAATTCCATATCAATATTTTTATAGTTGTATATAAAAACGAATGTAATATTATCAAAAATAAAATAACATAATTTGCCTCCAGCCTTAAAATATTTATTTACAAATATGTCTTGATTCTAACATGTTTCCATATTTAAATCTCATTATTTAGCAAAAACATATTTTATGAAGAGCAATTTTAAATGAAGCATGTTTTTTGGCATTAAATAACATAGGGACATAAAATATAATGTTAATAGATAACCTTGCATTCAGTTAAAGGGCAAAGGATATCAAAGGACTAGTCCGAAATGAAATTGAAAAAAAGCCTTTTTCTGATTTGCATGCTTATTTTTTTTTTATGAAGTAAAAATTAGAATAGGTTTACTGTTTTAATCTATTATAATATCAATAAGAAAAACTACCGAAAAATAAAAATAACCAATTACATGCTTATATAAAATGAACGTATGATAAGGGCAGCTAAAAAAAAAAAATAATAATTAAAAAAAAAAAAAAAAAAAAAAAAAAAACGCCGCAGGTCAATGTTAAAAAAAACCGCTGGAGGTCAATGTTACAAAAAAACGCTAGAGGTCAATGTTAAAAAAAAAACCGCTAGAGGTCAATCAAAAAAAAAAAACCGCTAGAGGTCAATGTTTAAAAACAGCTAGAGGTCAAAAAAAAACCGCTAGAGGTCAATGTTAAAAAAACGCTAGAAGTCAATGTTAGCCGTTATCGACTGATTTCCTTAAGCGATGGCAATTTCTGTGCATCAAAGAGCAAGCGTCCAATTGCAACAATGCAACAAGTGTTAAATCAAATCTTTTAATTGACAGAGAGGAAGGGCCGTAACATAACTACAAAAGTGGTGTCCTGAATGGAAGAAACCAAAAGTCCAAATGGCAGTTCCTGATAATATTTCGTTTGGAAATCGTAGGAAATCTCTAACACTTTAAAGAGTCAAAATTTCTTAAGATCACTCACATTCCTACTACTCATATCATTGTTTTTATTAACATAATACATTTATAACAGAGGGGCTGAAAAGTTCATACGCTAACACACAGATCGCGCTCTACTAGTATTAAATTCATATGATTTTTCGATAGCCCTAACCTTCAAAAGACACGTGTATAAATTTGACAGCTGTTTCACTATTAGTATGGGAGTTATAGCATTTTTAGTGTTCACCACGTGCAGTCCACTCGGCTGACTGTCGATTGACTCCGGTGTAAAATGACTGAGCCATGTTACATCCATTGTCACATATCGACGCAAAAATTCGGGGTTTATTACGATTGAACAGCTCCAAACAATGCTTAGAATCATCAATTCGTTGTTGTTTTTGGTCGATTGTGAGCTCGCACGGCACCCACTTTAACAGAGCTGCATATCCAAATATTCATTCACGATATGTCCAACATGTTCCTTTGATATCTTTAGGGTCTCAGCTATCTCAATCAACTTCACTTTTACGGTTATCAGAAATGATTTTGTGGACTTTTTTTGATGTTTTTTCGTCGGTAACAGCCTTCGGGGCGTCCACTGCGTGCATCGTCCTCGGTGCTCATTTCGCCTCGTTTAAACTTAGCAAACCACTTCTACAGTGATTTTCCTGGTGCAAAGTCCGAATAATGTTTATCAAGCCAAGCCTTGGCTTCAATGGTATTTTTTTTCATCAAAAAGCAATGCTTTTTATTAACACACGAAATTCCTTTTATCCACTTTTTCCAAACTAACAAAAGTTGCCAATTAAACAGTAAAATGCTATAACTCACACGTGTCTTTTTTGAAGGTTAGGGCTATCTAAAAATTATATGGATTTAATATTCGTAGCGCCATCTATGTGTCAGTGTACGAACTTTTCAGCCCCCTGTTATATCTGCTCTCATAAGAGTTGACCATTATGTTCACCTCCCCGTATTTTTTACAAACTGTTTTCTTAAAGCAACTGACAAATGAAGTTAAGTTATCAGTATTTTTTCCCTCAATATTCCACCAAATTATTTCATCTGAAAGAAAATATCACACATTTTAATCAAGAAATTAATAATTTGTCACTGGCATTTTATTTTTAATGTACTCATTTTCTCTTCTTACGTATAATTTTGAGTTGGCTTTTAATTTTATAATTAGGATTGCAATATCGGACCAAAAGTTCAATAACGGTATTCGGTATTTTTTAGATCTTAATACAGGGATACCGGTAGTAGAAATTTTAGAAAAAAAAAAAAAAAACAGGTTGTTTTTTTTTGTTTTATTTGCCAGTTTTATTAGAAAATGTAAATATCACAAAAAAATGTGTAACTTATAAATTATAACAGTATATAAAGAATCACAAAAAAGTAAAGGAACATCTTATTTATTTAAATCACAAAAAAGTTGTAAATATCACTATTCAGTCTGTGGTACTATTACACATTTTTGAAATGTGATCTTAAAAACATAAGGCATCAATTCTACTATCATTAAGCCTGGAAGATAATTTAGTGCAAAAATTACCAGCTGTCGAAAACACTCTTTCAGCATCTACGCTAGTTGGTGGTAACAGTACCACCAGCTAGCCAGCAAAGCGCGATATACTTTTTACAAGTATTTACCTCTAAATCCCCTCATCTTCAAATAAATCTATTTCTCGTCGGATTGTTTTGGATATAGTTGATTTCTGTATTGTATTTTGGTTTGTGGAATTTTTTTTAATTATCGCTATTTCTAATTTTGTTCAAGAGGTAATTCCTTTTCACTATTAACATTAGTGTCATTATAATCTTCGATAACTGTACCGAATTCTGAATGTAGGATAGGTTCTGAATTCCGAATAAGAATCTCACAGATACGAATAAGAATTGCACAGATAAGAATTCTAAATTTCTAGTAATTACCGAAAAAACGGTATTTAAACTTGTGAATACCGGTATCACAAAATTGTACAAATGGCTCAAAATACCGGTATACCGGTATTGCAATCCCTACTTATAATCAATAAACATTAAAATTGATACAATGAAGTTATGAAAATGCTTTTTCCAGTATACTTCAATAAACTGACATTCATTTGCCTCTTGAGAATCTAGTGAAATCTGAGTTCATAATCGTATGCACGATATTCCAAAAAGTTCTGACCACGTAATCCTTTGTACATAGCTGTATGATAAACAGCCTATATATACGTATACAAAAAGAGAGTTTAAAGAACAACAAATTGATATAAAAAATAATATAAAGAAGAAGATGAATAAATTGCAAATAATTAGATATATTGACACAACTCTAAGTTTTTTACAATGATAGACAAGTATTGACAATGGTGAAAAACTAAACCATAGTGAAAATTATATTCGCTAAGTATCTTTCTTAAGCTTCATAGCAACATGATCAAATCGCATAACAAAGTCCACATGTGAAATATAAAATGCTACGGAAAAAATGTTAAAATTCAAGTTGTGCATATGCTGCAGAAATTTGAAAAATGAGGACATCCAACAAAAAATGAATGAATAGAAGTTCATATGAACATATCAAAAACACACACACATATATATATACATAAAAATTAATGTATTTTTAAAATGAAATAACTTATTGGATACAGCAGGGGTACGTCAAAATAGTGCAGTAATTATGCAGTATTTTGTCTCATAAAATATTTAGTTTGCGCAGAAAAGTTTTCTGTGTTTTCCCTCTGATGACACGAAAATGCAATGACTTTTCGAATTTTTTTCTAGAATTCGCTATTTTTATTGTCCTTCGAGGAGTCATTTGTAATCTACGTTAGTGGTACATTCTGATACAGAGAAAGAAATAATAAATTAATTATGAATAATTACAAATGGAATCCTTTCTTTTACCCTATATATAACCAGTTAAACAAATAAAATACAACCTTGTATTTTAACCATTAGTCAAAATAAATAATATAATTAGCTTCCCGCAAAATCCAAATCTCTCTTTCAGGTTACAACCTTTCTGAATTGAAATTCTTCCAGCAAATACTCCTCCAAATATGGTCAATTTAACACCTCCAAATCTTCCGGCTCACCTCCGTTTATCATCTGAAGACTCTTTTCTTTGCGAAGGGGGAAGTGCGAAAAGAGAAAGCACGATAACTTCACTTAAGACCGCATTTCAAAATGACTCCATCTTCAGGTCTGAAAAGATTGGCGAGAGCTTTAAAATCTCTGTGCATTCTCTGCACACCATTAATCGCCAAGAAACAGGCCAAGGAAAACTTCATTGAGACGTGTCACGATCATCCGTGTAGCATCGTTAATAACAGAACGCATTAAGATCTCTTTTAAGAGCACTTGGTGCCTTTTGTATCTGTGTTTGGCTGTGCAGGTAAGCCCCGAGTTAAAGGAGAAATTTTAAGAACATTTGTTTTGTCTGCGAGTTGGTCTGAGATGCGGATGCTTCGTCACATTTCGGCAGTTAATTATTTAGGATTTGAGAGTGCTTTTCGTCTTGACTTTTAAAAAGTGATATGTGTTTTGTATTTAGCTTAATTTTATTTTATGGTAGTCAAACAAATATTAGCATTTGAATGACATAAGGAAATGTAATACATTTTGACTGATAGAATTGGCTATATATTTGAGCAAAATAAATATTTCTTTAACTATATTATTTTATCTAATTTTATTTAAATTCATTTTATCTACCAAACAATTCGGTATTCGATGGTACATTATGATTTACATCTTATTGTCCAGATGAAAATTATTAATTTAATACAATTCATAGAAAATGAATCCTTCCATGAAACATTATTTAAATTCTCTTCCTCCATTCTATCACTTTAAGCAGTAGCATTTTGTTATCCTCCCAAGAGACAATTATCCTGAAACATTATTTAAATTTTACCATTTTATCATGTTAAGTATTGTTATTTACACGCATGTGTTATTATACACGTCACAAACTGAACACATCATTTTGTTATTATATAAGCCACAGACTGATTTGCAGTCATAATACTTTCTGTACTATGCTCACTGTTTATTTTATGTATGTTATATATTTTTCGTTTCACTTTACGTTTTTTTTGTAACATATTAAATTTACGTATTTTTTACATTAAGTAATGCAGAAATATAATTTACATCTCATTGTCCAGATGAAACATTATCAATTCAATACACTTCATAGAAAATAAATCCTCCCATGAAACATTATTTAAATTTCTTCGTCCATTTTATCACTTTAAGCAGTAGCATTCTGTTTTTATATGCACTCATAATACTATGTGAACTATGCTAAACGGTATATTTCATATCATGTTTATAACTACTATTTATGTTATTTGCAGTATATACTTTTCGTTTCACTTATGCTTATGCTAATAACATAGTAAATTAAAATATTTTTTTCCATTAAGTAATGCAGAAATATAAGTTACATCTCATTGTACAGATGAAAATTCATCTATTTAATACACTTCGTAGAAAATGATTCTCCCAAGAAATTATTACCCTGAAACATTTACATTTTTACTTCCATTATATCACTTTAAACAACAATATTTTGTTTTTATATAAGCCACAGACTGAATGCAGTCATAATATTTATCATTTGATATGTTTATAACCAATGTTTATTTTAACTACATCGAATAATTTTCGTTTCAATCATGCTTATGCTAATAACATAGTAAATTAACATATTTTACATTAAGTAATGCAGAAATGTAATTTACATCTCATTGACCAAATGAAAAATTCATCAATTTAATTAACTTCGTAGAAAATGAAACCTCACATGAAACTATTACATTGAAACGCTTATTTAAATTTTCTTCGTCCTTTCTGTCACTTTGAGCAGTAGCATTTTGTTATTAAACACGCCACAACTGAATGCAGTCATAATACTTTATGCATTATGACATACGATATTTTAATATCATGTTTAAAGCTATTGTTTATTTTTTTCTGAATTTAATATTTTTGTTTCAATTATACTTATTTTAGTAACACATTATTGTAAACATATTTTTCTACGTTCATTGATGCAGTAATATAATTTACATCTTATTGAACAGATAGAAAATCATAAAACTTCTATGAACTTTATAGAAAATGAATAATCCGAAGAAATCATTACCCCAGAAACATTATTTAAATTCACTGCACCCTTTTTTTTGGCTGTAAGCAGTATAATTTTTTTGTTATTTATACTCCACAAATTAAACGCTGTCATAATAATTTTGTGCAGTATTGTACAATATTTATCATATGTTTAAAACCACTGTTTATTTTATCTGCATTTTGTATTCTTTTCGCTTCTCGTATATTTATTTTAGTTACATGCTATAAAAAGTTATATATAGTTATATGTTTTCGCTTCTCGTATATTTATTTTTAGTTACATGCTATAATATATTTTTTATATTCATTTATGCAGATATATATCTTACATATCTTTAACCAGATAAAAATAATCAACTTAATAAATTTTATAGAAAAGAATCCTGCCAAGAAAATATTTTCCTTAATCATTTAAATTGTTTACGTCCATTCTATCACTTTAAACAACATCATTTTGTTATTATATATGGCGCAGATTGAACGCAGTCATAATACTTTGCTTACTATGCCCAATGATATTTTCATATCATGTTTCTAACCATTGTTTATTTTATTTACATTATATACTGTACATTTCACTTATGCTTTGTTAGTAACACAGTAAATTAACATATTTTTTACATTAAGTAATGCAGAAATGTAATTTACATCTCATTGACCAAATAAAAATTCATCAATTTAATAAACTTTGTAGAAAATGAAACCTACCATGAAACTATTACCTTTGAAACATTATTTAAATTTCTTTCGTCCATTCTACAACTTTTAAGCTGTAGCATTTTGTAATTATACATGTCGCAGACTGAATGCAGTCTTAATACTTTGTCTACTATGTCATACAATATTTTTCCTATCATGTTTTAAAAAACCAGCCTTTTATTTGTTTCGAGTTGTAAAGTTTTCGTTTTCATTTATACTTTTTTTTTTTCATTACATTTTATCTTTTAACGTATTTTTTTTACATTCATTTATGCAGAAATGCACTTCAAATCTCATTGACCAGATAGAAAATCATAAACTTCATGAACTTTATAGAAAATTAATAATTCCAAGACACCATTACTACTAAAACATTATTTAAATTCTGTACACTCATTTTTCACTTTAAGAAGTAGCATTCTGTTATTTTATACCCACAAATTGAATCCTGTCATGATAATTTATTTTGCCATGGTATACTATATTTTTCATATATCATGATTATAGCCATTGTTTATTTTATCTACATTGTATAATTTTCGTTTCCTTATGCTTATGTTAATATTATACTAAATTAACATATTTTTACATTAAGCAGTGCAGATGTATAATTTACATCTCATTATCCAGTTGAAAAATAATCAATTTAATATACTTTATAGAAAATGAATCTTCGCGAGAAACTATTACCCTGAAACATTATTTAAATTTACTTCGTCCATTCTACAACTTTAAGCTGTAGCATTTTGTTATTATACACGTCACAGACTGAATGCAGTCTTAATACTTTGTCTACTATGCGTCATACAATATTTTTCCTATCATGTTTAAAAACCAGCCTTTATTTGTTTCAGAATTGTAAAGTTTTCGTCTCATTTATACTTTTTTTTAATTACATATTATCGTAACGTATTTTTACATTCATTTATGCAAAAAGGTACTTTAAATCTCATTTAATAGATAGAAAAACATAAACTTCAAGAACTTTATAGAACATGAATAATTCCAAGACACCATTACTACCGAAACATTATTTAAATTCTGTACACTCCTTTTTTTCACTTTTTAAGAAGTAGCATTCTATTATTTTATACCACAAATTGAATGCTGTCATGATAATTTATTTGCCATGGTATACTATATTTTTAATATCATGATTATAGCCATTGTTATTTTTATCTACACTGTATAATTTTCGTTTCATTTATGCTTATGTTAATAACATAGTAAATTAGCATATTTATTACATACAGTGCAGATGTATAATTTACATCTCATTATCCAGTTGAAAATAATCAATTTAATATACTTTATAGAAAATGAATCCCTCGCGAGAAACTATTACCCTGAAACATTATTTAAGTTTTTCTGTCACTTTAAATAATAGCATTTTGTCTATTACTCCACAAACTGAATGCAGTCATAATACTTATGCATTATATCATATGATATTTTTCATATCATGTTTATAACTACTATTTATTTTATTTACATTATATTCTTTTGACAGTAACATAATAAATTAACATATTTTTACATTGACTAATGCAGATGTATAATTTACATCTCATTGTCCGGATGAAAAATTATCAATTTAATGCACTTTATTGAAAATAAATCCTCCCATGAAACTATTACAATGAAACATTATTTAAATTTCCTTCGTCCATTCTATCAATATAAGCAGTATTATTTTGTTATTATATAAGCGACAGACTGAATGAGTCATAATATTTTATGTATTATGCCAAACGGTATTTTTCATAATATGTTTTCCATTGTTTATTTCATTTGCATTGAATACTTTTCGTTTCTCTTATGCTTATGTTAACGTAGTAAATTAACATATTTTTTACATTAAGTAATGTAGATGTATAATTTACAACTCATTGCCCAGATGAAAAATAATCAATTTAATACACTTTATAGAAGATGAATCCTCTCGAGAAACTATTACCCTGAAACATTATTTAAATTTTCTACGTCCATTCTGTTACTTTATACAATTTTTTTTTGTTATTTTTTTTTGTGTATAACACAAAAAAATAACAAAAGGATTTTATATGCATATAAAATGAACTGTGGTTATAAACATGATACGATAAATATCATATGACATAATATACAAAGTATTATGACTGCATTCTGTCTATAATTGTATATTATGTCATATGATATTTATCGTATCATGTTTATAACCACAGTTCATTTTATATGCTATGCATACTTTTTGTATACTTATTATATACTTTGTATACTTATTTTAGTTAAATATTATCATAACCTATTTTTTTACATTCATTTATGTAGAATCATCGACCAGATGGAAATTCATCAGCTTAATGAATTTAAAATGAATAATCCCAAGAATCTATTACCCTGAAAAATTATTTAAATTCGCTGCACTCATTATTTCACTTTAAACAATAGCATTTTGTTGTTTTATACTCCACAGACTGAATTTTGCCATGATATTTTGTATATGATGTCATGTTATATTTGTCATATTATTTTTAAAATTATTGTTTGGTTTTTCTGCATTATATACATTTCCTATGCTATATTTAACATATGGTATCATATATGTTTAAGATACAATTTATTCCTGTAATTCTATAATTGGAAATTTATTGAAATGTACTTTTTTATAATTTGGAACCCAAAACCTTTTTAATTGTAGTATCATAGATAGCTCTAGGTGTGAGATTATGCGTGAAGTAAAATAAAGTTAAATTAACGCAACTACTGAATGTGGTGTCTAAGTATATATTTCTTTTGTACACATAAAGACTTATTTAATTATTTCTCTAATAATTCCTTATTTTCTCTTTTTCTTTTTGCTGTTTAACTAATTTCAGAAATCATGTCTCTCCAATTATTAAGGAAATTATTGATTACAACAAATTATAATTTTTAAAATGATTTATATTTTTAGATTCAATAAATCATTTAAGATTGACAGAATGTCTTACAAATATTATTTGCATATTTCTGCATTCCGGTATTTATCCGTAGAATTTAATTATCTGAAAAAAATAGTTTTTTTTTTTTTTTTAAACTTTTAAGGAGAAAATGAATTAATTTTATCTGGAATTCTAGAATTAAAAATTGTTATATTTACAAGAAATATATTATAATTTTGATATAAAATAATATAAAGAATGCAAAAAATTTTTAATTAATTAATTTTCAAATTAAGTATTATAAAAAAGAAGTCTGTACATATATTTTATATTAAGAAAATCAGTTCTTCTTTTAAATAGTAAATAACCTTTAATTTAAAAATAAATATGTTTTGGAATAAAAAAAAAATTACGTCTTTTTATTAATCTTTCGAACAGAAATTATATTATATATGTATGAAAATATAATTCTATGAATTTATACATGTAATTAATTTGCATAAAGCAGTTAAGATCAAAATGGATATCGTATTATGGTATTTATCAAAGAATAAACATGCTATTATTTTCATCCTACGTAAGGAGATAAACATAAAACATAAATATTACTTTATAAACTATTCTATATTTATTCTGTTATTAGATATAAATATAATTCGATAAACTTATAAATTTAATTAATTTACATGACACAGTTGATGAAAAAATGAATATTGTATTATTTGCATTTATCAAAAAGGGTAACCGGTTATCAGTTTTATCCTACGTTAGAGATAAAGATAAAACATAAATATAATTCTATAAACTATTCTATATTCTATTAATAGATATAATTAAAATTCTGTAAGAATATAAATGTAATTATTTAGTTGAGATTAAAAATGGATATTGTATAATGGGTATTTATCAAAATGGGTAACAGGCTATCATAAGGTATAAGTATCGTAAGGAGATAAAGATAAAATATAAAGATAACATTTGAATATAATTCTATAAGCTATTCTATATTCTATTAATAGATATAAATATAATTCTATAAACTTATAAATTTAATTAGTTTACATAAAACAGATGAGATCAAAATGGATATTGTATTATGGTTATTTATCAAAGGAGTAACTGGCAATCCTTTTTTATCCTACGTAAAGAGATATATATATAGGCCTATTTAATTAAAAAGGAAGTAAATAACAAATGTTTAAGATATTTTTAATTGATCCTAAAGAGTAAGATAAGATTACATTCATCAAAGATTTAATCGATATGAAAAGAAATTTGGTAAAAGTATCTTGCTCTAGAATTAAAAAATACATGTGAGAAGACGCATTAATGCTAAGAAAAAATACCCAAAGTTGTTAAATTCAATTACTTATCACATTGAACCTTATTAACTCATTTCTGCTTATCTTCTGATGAATTGAAGCAAATTTGCTTTAAACTTTATTTTTTCATCCATGAAGATAAATTATGCAGTATATCCACACAACTTCTTAATTAAAAGACGATATTAATTAGTTTTTAAGCAGGGTAAAAAAAGGAAGGCCCAATTCTGCATCAAAAGTAAAAACTTTAGTATAGCTCATAATAATATGTTATGGAAAACATTTGAAACAAATTTATTTATTATCTGCTTTTTGCTCTTTTATTTTTAACCATGTGATTGCGATCAATTCCTATCACCAATTACACCACTATTATAATTTTAAAATAGATTTCTTATTTTTTTTTTCAAATAAACCATTGTAAGAATTTTTAAAAGTAAATTATTTTTTACTTAAGAATCGTATTTAAAAAAAAAATATGTTGAAAATACTAAAGCTACACTATAACACTATACACTATAACTATATATGCTACGACTAATAATAATCTTTACATTGAAAGTATCTTTAAAAATAAATTATTTTTAAATTTTATTAAATTATTAATAATTGTTACTTAAATCAAAATATTTTAAAAATACTAAACTACATGCTGAAACTAATTTAAAATAAACATATAATAACTAAAATATTTTGAAATAGTAAAAATTAATAAAAACTTTACATGCATACTTTCATAACTAGTATATTTATAAAAATATTACTATAATGCAATTTTTTTGTTAATTGCAATAATCCAAAAATAAACTATTTTAATTTTTATTAAATACATATTTATTATGATTCGCAGATTATGACGAAAAATTTTGAAAACACTAATGCGATTTATTATCTTTAGATGTAAATTTTTATATCAGAACGTAATAAATAGCATTAGTATATTCATATCATTTAAAATTATGGAAATTTTTATAGTATTACATTATTATGAAAATTTCTTTTTAAAATATATTTAATATTTAAGTACCCATTGCTTAAAAGTAAATTGTTATAATTAAAAAATATATATATTAGAAATTATTATTTTATTCGAATTGTATTTCTTCGTTAATAACAAAAAAAAAAAAAACATCGCCAAAATTTTGATCAAACGCAGATTAATAATAAAACAATTGATGCATATAAATGCAAATTATACTTTGCACTGTTTACTTTCTATGCATCTTCACATACATTTAAAATACACTTAATAATTTTTAAGTACCGATTGAAAGAATGCTTAAAAGTAAATTATTATAATTTTTTAAAAAGTATTAAAAATTGCAATTTTATTCAAAATTATTTGAAAAATATGGATACATTTCAATTGCAATTCTGTTGAATCTTAAATCAATCTTCAACAATTTTTTCTGGAATGTATAATTTTAAAGTCTTTCACGATTTTGAACATTCCTTTGTTATAATCACTTTTTAACATTCTAACAGATAATCATTTTACATTCGAATTGCATTTCTTTGATAAAAACAAAAGACAAATCGCCAAAATTTTTATCAAACGCAGATTACTAATAAAATAATGAGTGCACATAAATGCAAATTATACTTTGCACAGTTAATTTCCTTTGTATCAAATACAAAAAAATTCAAAGAAATGTTAAAATTTTCAAGCTAATTAACACTTTTTAACAATCTGAAAAATAATCATTTTATATTCGAATCGTATTTATTCGATAAAAAAAAAAAAAAAAAAAAATGATCGCCAAAATTTTGGTCAAACGCAGAAATGGATACATTTTTGAACGCCAATTGAATCTTAAATAAATTTCAACTATCATTCTACAATGTATAATTTTTAAAACTCTTTCACGATTTTGAACATTCCTTTGTTATAATCATTTTTTAACAATCTAAAAGATAATCATTTTACATTCGTATTGTATTTCTTCAATAAAAACAAAACAAAATAAAAAGATCGCCAAAATTTTGATCAAACACAGATTAATAATAAAATAATGGATGCATATAAATGCAAATTACACTTTGCATAGTTAACTTCCTTTGTATCAGCTACAAAAAAAATTTTACCGAAGAAATGTTAAAAATTTCAAACTGTATTCTCTCCCAAATAAGACGGTAGTGTGGAGACTTCCTTGAACACAAAGTAATTTTCATGGCTGCCTTCAATGAAGAAAATTAAAACTGAAAAGAGAAATTGATATATCAAAAGGAATCGAATGAATATGAGATTTAGGTAAACAAACACTTATTTCCTGCAATGGATTGCCATTCAATAAAGTTCATTCCATCAGCAACGGAAATTAGAATTGCATTACCATATCAAAGGAATTTATCATCCGCCGTTTGTGAACTTAAGGGAATGTCTTATTAAAATAAACTTCTTTTGCTTCTGGTTTGAAAATCGATTTGGAAACTTAATGCCAGTGGGTTTGGTAATAAATATCTGAACAGCTAACAAAACGCAGATTGTTTGCTGTGGTGATATATACCCCACGAGTAATCAAATAGCTATCCAGTGAAATGTATCTAGTACAGTATTAGTCCAATATTGTCTTATATTTAACACGCGACTGGAATTCGGTTAAAACCCGTATTTATTTAGGTCCATCATTTCTTGAAATTTAATTTATTTTCAAATACGTGATACATAGTCATAAGTTTTTATAAAATAACGAGATTCTCTTAATGTTAACATGCATATCCATTCCTAAAGAAATGGTTGATTTATAACGTGCATAGACGTGACTAGTTTTTCTTATTAAACATATAAGAACATTTATTTGCGCTTTTTAAATGAAAAAAAAAAAATTAATATTGAATTTTTCAAAAAATAAATATGAAATCAAGAATTATACAATGGATAGCTGATTAAAAACATCGGGATTCGATTAAAAATAAAGCAATATATTTATTAGGTATTTTTTTCTAAATTTTTGTCCAATATATTGAGAATACTAAACATTCAATAGTAACAATTCTTGATACGTTTTCATACAAGCTCTAAATATATATAATATGTTTTCATACAATAATTTTGTTGCTCTTAAAAGTAGCCTAGAATAGTAAATAAGCAAAATGAAATAAATACGTATTATATAAAAACAATTTATCCAATTAAAATATAACTACCCAATTTACATATGTTTCCTCAAATTAAAAATTAAATTCATAAAATTTTTACAATATAACAGAAATAAAAGTATCTAAAGTAACTGTAATACTCTATTCTTTACACTAATTGGAACTAACTGAAGATTCTATGAATCATCATTGAATCTCAGAAATGAATCATTGCATTTAAAGAGAGCAAGAATCAAATTAAATATGAAAAAACTTCGTTATTTATTTAGTATTTCAATGGTTATTTTTTATTCCTTTATACTTCATTTAGATCCTCAAACAAAGACAAAAAAATTAAAAAAAAAAAACTCTTCTACCAAATGGTTTTCATTATCTTAGCTAATATTTAATTTATTAATACTAATTTCCAATTCATTAAAGTAATAAAACAAATCCTTGAATAACAAAACCCAAAGTGTGTCGTTAATTAATTAGAGACAGCTAGACATCATCTTGTAAGTAAACAGTTACCTAGTTATCAAAATTGTATTTATATTACATATTTAATGTAATAATAAAAAAGTCACATTAAAAATCAATGCACATTAATAATAACTAAACGATATCATAGAATTATTCATTTATGCCTAATTTAAATTATCCTTTTGAGACAAAATAATACAAAAAACACCACATATTATCAAAATGTATTCACTAATTCAGCCAATATTTCATTTATTAATACTAATTTCCAATTCATTAAAGTAATAATACTTTGCATTGAATAACAAAATCAAAAGTGAGGTTGTAATTAATTAGAGACAACCAGGCATCATCTTCGAAAGTAAACAGTTTAAACTGGTAATAGACTAGTTTTTCAAAATTATACTTATATTACCCTATTTAAAGTAATAATAAAAAAAAACTCCTTAATCGAATCTTCATCGAATTTTAGAAAGATATTTTTGAATGACTTCTTTAACATACCTTTATTTAAAACAATCATAGTACAAGCATAAAATGAAATATTTGAATACATTAAACAGCCAGACAGAGATGCAGAGACAGCCAGACATCATGTTGGAAGTAAACAGTTTAAATTGGTAATAAACTAGTTAATTTAATATAAACCAGTTTAATTGGTATAATCAGGTTAATTTTGTTTCCAAAATTTTATTTGTAGTATCTATTTAAAGAAATAATAAAACAGTTCACATTAAAAATAAATGTACATTAAAAATAACAAAAACAATGGAAGATATTTTTGAGTGATTTCTTTTTATCATTCCTTTATTTAAAACAATCACACAGTACAAGCACAAAATGAAATATTTGAATACACTGAAATGCTCTTTTCACAAGAGTTATTTCGAAACCCTATTGCTGGGTGCTGATCAGAAACAATGCAGCAATTTCTTGAAAGCAAGCAGATGTCGATTTAAGTGTGAAAAGTCATCTTTGTCCGACCACTGACATTTCTCCTAATTTTAGCCAAACCACCCGAAACAAAACGCATCTACCTATCGAGTTTAACCTCAGGACAAGGACACCTGTCCTGCGGGAATGGCAGGAAACTTGAGAAATGTTCAGAGCTGTCGTAGATCGTAGACTGGTCTCAGGGGAAATATCTCCAGAATCGTTTACAACGGTTCTGGTGGAACTTTATCTCAAATCGTGAAGATCACAGACATCCCTTTGAATCTTTTTTTTTTTTTGTGTCTTCTGGAATTTGTTCTTTTTTTTTTTTTTTTTATGTGACGTTTTTATTTCTCGCGCGATTGCCCCCAAGTTACGAATGAAGTGAGTCAAGGCTGTCTCGCGTGGTAATTTCTTATGGTGGCAAAAACAGGTTTTCCCATTTTGCATATTCCTGCAAAAAAAAAGGAATCAATAAAATAGAGTTAGAATTTATGTATAGAGAAAAATAAGATTTTTTTGTTTGTTTTTCAGTATCTGAAAGATATACATAAAAAAAGAAAAATTTTAATAAATCCATATAAACAAAAAAATAAATTTCAGGAAGATAGAAAAAAAAATTAACTTTTGCTATTAAAATGGCAACATCTTTATTTTTTTTTTTTTTTTTTTTTTACGTACGAAATTTATAATTACTTCAAAAGGATCCTACGTACAGTACAGTCCCCCTTTTTTACATGATTGTTTTTTTTTCAGTAATTAAAAATTTAATAATTCCATAAAAGCAAAGAAAAACAAATTTCAAAATGTTAGGAAAATTAACGTTCCCTGTAAAAGGGGGGATTGTACGGTATGTAGGATCCTTTTGAAGTACGAAATTAATATGAATGCTTAAATGAATGTTTGCATAAGTTTGTTATGCATTTATATGTAACATTTTGGATGGGTGAAAATGAGAAATAGGATTTTTTCATTTTGGACGGATGGAAATGGAAATAGCTTTTTCCAATTTGTATATTCCAAAAAATAAATTTAAAAAAAAAAAATATGAATTTATGAAAAGTGAAGAAAAATGTGTTATATTTTAGAACTTTATAGCTATATATAAAAATAATACTTTAAAAAAAAATCGTATAAAAACAGAGAAATAAATTTTAGAATGTTAGAAAAACTTTCGTTGAAAAAAAACCCTTTTTGGTTATTAACATGTGAAACTGATTTGATGTCTAAAAGCAAAGTTACTAAACATGATATGTAAGCATATGGAGCAAATTTTATGAGGAAATCATACGATTGAAATATTTAATGCATTTAGTATGGGGCAATTTCAACATTTAATATTTTGCACAGAGTGAATTTATATATGTATTTCTTCGAAATGAGTTGAATTTGTTGCCTTACAAATGAAAATAAGGCCTTTTGAAAGAGTACCGTTGAGCAAATAAGAAAATGTTGAGTGTGAAATGTGTGCTAGGGAAATTAGAAGGTTTATATTGGGGTAGTCAAAAGATGAAAAAAATAAGAATAAAATAAATAACTTTAAAAAGGAAAATGTTTTCTGCAAAGTGCTAGATAATAATTGCAAAATAACCATTATAAAAAATTATAAATTATATTGTCTGGTTGAATTAGATAATTATTATTAGATAATTAAGTTATTATATGTAATTATTATTATGATGTTGATTATATTATATCTATTAGTTAATTGGATTATTAGTATATTCTGTAATAAATTACCAAGTTTAAATTCAAAGCTTAAAAATTCAGGAACATTTGTATAATCTAGTTTTAAAGTTTTTAGGGATAAAGGAAATGGAAACAATTATCATACGACTTAAGAAGTCTGTTAAATTTATGAAAAAAGATTGAATTAAAAAACGAAAAAGGAATTCAAACTTACAGTAAATACTCATCTGTATTATTTATAAAAATCACAAAATTTACAATGGTTTATATGATGATATTTCTTAAGGACTTTATTTTTTGTTATCATTAAAGACATTCTATCAATTTTTCTAAATTGAATATTTAAAATTCATGTTTTAGAAATTTTTACATAAAAATTGTTACAGAGGAAACAAACGAACAATTGAGTAACTGTAACTATAAACTTGAATAATAAATGTAAATGCAGCGCAATATGTAAATATTCATATTCAATAAAATATTTTGATGATAAAAGAAAATCATTAGAATTATAGATAAAACCTTTAATTTATACTTAGTCAAAGTTGTAATGTATCAAAATTCACCAAAACAGTTAGTAAAGTCGTATATTTGTGTATTAAATTTACATGTTTTAAGCAGTAATTCATACAAAACACCACCTTAATAAAGGATTAATAGGATATCAATTATATGAAGTTCTGTCTGAAAAAATAAGTATTATTTAAAAAAAAAATTTCCTTAACTGTTTACAAGTAAGGCATTTTGCTGTCTTATCAAGTATAAAATATTTTTAAGTAACAGAAATTAAGTAAAACCATCCTTTTTAACATATGATCAAATTAAGATTAAGGACTTATATATGATGTTTTTATGCATCAAAATATTAATAATCACAAAAGTAATAAACCAACAATGAAGCAAGAGAAAATTTTTTGATTCATGTTAGAAAATATAGTTATGAGGAATAATTTTTGCAATTACATAATCTATATACCACTCAAGTGAATTTCCCAGCACCTCATTATTATCATTGGCGCAACAGCCCCATGGTGCGCCAAGGTCGTCGGACAACTGTCAGATTTCAAGACAGGAGATGTTTTTTTACGGAGTAGGGTTGTCAGCCAACAACATCTAACGCTCTACAGTGATATAGACCGGGGGTCTATTTTTTAAATTGTATTGCGGACTACTTCAAACCTATACCACCGAGTGCCTATACCTGTTAGCTGTGGCACCGAGTGTCAGAGAAGCTAGTCATACCGTCAGTCACCAATAGCGTGTCTAGAAAAACACAACATTTCTAATAACCAAAAATTTCAGTATATATTCATAAAAAATTATTTTTCTTCTTTTATTGAAATATCTCTTATGGATTATAAAATTGTAAATGTTGGTAAGCTAATGACCAATTACATACTAAATATGTTAATAAATTTTTCATACGAGCCCATCTACAAATAATCTCAATTTAATATTATTTAATGTTTTTTGTTTTTGCCTGCTTTAATTAGTTTTAATTAAAACTTTCAATGAATTATTTCATAATACATAACAAATAACTCAAAAAATACAAAATATCTAAGAAACAAACATTATAAATCTGATTTCATATCTAATAACTAGATATAAATCCTGTCAGAACCAAATCAATCTCAAATTCAATGTAATGGACTTTCATAAATTCTACTACATAATAAGAAAGGGTAACACATAATTTTCATTTATAATGTATTTCTCTTTAGACAAATTTTATAAATTAATGTAGTAACACCAAAACTTTGCAAAAGTTTCAAGAAACAAAAAATTTAAGTTTGAACTTATATACACTGCTTCATAACGTTTATCGCTTGAAAAGCTACTGCATAAAATTGGAGTTTGTAGTCGTCTCTATTTTCAGTCAGACGAGAATAAGACGAAAGCCACTTTTTCAACTTCTCAGTCTGAGGATACAAAAGCATTGGATTGTAGAATGCAACACTATCCGCAGGAAAGTGTTATAAAAGTAGTGGATTTTCGAAATCCGTGATATGTATCAGTCTGCGAATCCATTAAACGCTTCAGAAAATCTCTTACATACCACTCAAGTGCATTTCCCAACACCTGACGTTCTATCCGGAAAGCCTCTTTCTTTTCTTTGCAAAGTATATATTTTAAATATAATCTGATTTTCCTTTTTGGCAACAAGTAGAAAAGTGGATGAAAACATTTGATTTTTTTTAACAATTTTAAAATGTTTTCTGTGTTTAATAAATATTTTTTGAAAGCATGTGTGGTATTGAAATATAAAAATAATGTAAAAAGTCTTTTAAGAAAATATTATTTTTCCTTTTCAATGCGTTCTAACAAATATGTCAATTTTACCTGATTGTAAAACCGTTGAATTTCAAAATAAATCAGCAAATGATTTATATAAAAATAGCAATTAATCAAAGAAAGGAAAATAATGAATGTCGTAATAATAAAGACATTAAATATTATGATAGTTACAAATTCTATAATTCTTATAAAATATATGTTTGCTGATAATAACAAATCAAATCATTTTCATGGTATGTGAAAAAATGAAATTATTTATTTATATGCTGAATTTATATAATTAAAATTTAATATTTTGTAATGTATTTTTGTACTTAATATTTTTCTTCATTAATTTGTCATTTTTACTTGATTGAAAAAACCATTGTCTTTCAAAATAAATCAGCAAATGATTTATATCGAAATAGCAATTAATCGGAAAAAAAAAAAAAAGGCAATAATAAAGACACTAAATGTTATCATAGTAACAAATCCTATAATTCTTAGAAAATATATGTCTACTGAGAATAATAAGTCAATTAATTTTCGTGGTGTGTGAAAAAATCAAATGATCGTTTTACATGCTGAATTTATATAATAAAACTTAGTATTTTGTTTTCTAACTATGGCTGATAATGTTAAACAGTTCACAGTGCATCTTTTTTATTTAAATTCCCATCTGCATAGATTTTTAAAAAATATATAACTTAAGATTTTTTTTTAAGTATTTATTTTTGAAGAAAACTTGTTATTGTAAAAAATGTAATGAATTAATTAATGTAATAATGATCTGTTACATATTGAATCTATGATAAATGGTCTATATAAATGCTGAATTTATATAATAAAACTTAATATTTTGTTTTCTAACTATGCCTGATAATGTTAAACAGTTCACAGTAAACTGTGAACATGCATTTTTTTTATTTAAATTCCCACCTGCATAGATTTTTAAAAAATATATATCTTAAGATTTTTTAAATATTTATTTTTGAAGAAAATCTTATTATTGTAAAAAATGTAATGAATTAATTAATGTAATAATGATCTGTTACATATTGAATCTATGATAAATGGTCTATATAAATGCTGAATTTATATAATTAAGCTTAATATTTTGTTTTCTAACTATGGCTGACATAGTTTAACGAACTATAAAGATGAGAAACATTAATCTTTTTATTGAAACTCCCATATGCATAGATTTTACAAAAAGTTTTTCTTAATATATTTTTTTTAATTATTTATTTTTTAAGAAAATCTTATTATTGGTGAGAATTAATTGAATTAGTTTTAATTAATATAATACTAATTTATTTCATGCTGACCTTATATAATTAAACCTAATTTTTTTTTATTAACTCTTTCTGATACTGTTAAGTGAACAGTGAAACTCCGAAACATGTATATTTTTTTATGTAAACTTCCATATGCATAGATTTTACAAAAATATCTCTTAAGATTTTTCAAGTATTTTTTTTGAAAAATTCAGGGGAATAATTATTTGAAAAAATGTGACGAATTAATTAATATAGTAATGATCTTTTACATGTTGAATTTAAAATAAAGGGTCTATATACATATTGAATTTATATAACTAAACTTAATATTTTGTTTTCTAACTATTGCTGATATAGTTAAACGAACAGTAAACCTGTGAAACATATGGTTTCTTTTATTAAACTATCACTTAAGTTTTTTTTAAAATTTTTATTTTTGAAAAAATAACTTACTGTTGTGAGTGTAATGTGATGAATTAATTTTAATTAATATAATACTGATTTATTTCATGCTGAATTTATAAAATTAAACTTATTATTTTGTTTTTCTAACTATTAGTGATATAGTTAAAAGAACTGTAAAGCTAAGAAACATATATTTTTTTATTTAAACTCCATATGCATAAATTTTACAAAAATATATCTTTTACGATTTCTTAAAAGAATATTTATTTTTGAAGAAAATCTTGTTGTTGTGTAAAATGTGATGAATTAATTTTAATTAATATAAAAATAGGAATTATACTGAAATATATTATATATTTTTTAAAACTTATTTTAATGTAAGCATACAATATTTCAGAGATTAATTACTAATTTTCTTGATAAAAATAGGATAATTATTTCAACAGTAGTTATAAAAACAATTTGAAAATGAATATCTAAAATACGTAGCGAAATTCAAGAAGACCATTACATAAGACTTAAGCCCTACATAAATTTTTCTCTTTTCAGGTTTATACCATTTCTTTTAGACCTTAAATTATATTTATTGGAAAGCAATTTAGTATCGAATTTTCAACTAAATTGTCTGCATTTAAAGATCAATATTTCTTTCTTCTTCTAACTTTCCAGTTTCAAGCAATAATATTATTTTGTAAGATAAAAAAAAAGGTTTACTTTATATCTACGTAGATTCGACCGTAAATAATATATCGATGATATACGTTATAAATTAAATAACTACTTTTTGCTAACTACAAGTTTAATTCGTTTTCATGTGAAAAGGTAATACATAAAATTTGGTGCACCTGCAAATTTTCTGAAGATTTCAATGTTTAAAAAATTCAAATGACATAAGTTTTACAATTTAAAAATTGGTGTTAAATTATAAGTCATTTGTGGATATTTTTCGTAGTTTGTAAGAGCAGTAAAATGCAGAATATACAACTCTTTTTATTATTGAATGTTGTAAATTTATTAAAATTTTTTTTATAGTCAAAAACTAAATTTTCATTTCTAACACGTTACAGAAAGAATTCATGTATAAATAAAATTTATTTTTATTAAAATTAAAAATATATTTCACAAAATTATATGGTTCTTTAAAAAAAGTGAATTTTGCAGCCCATAAATTTTTCTCACTTATTACGTGTTGTCAAAAAACTTTTTACATAGCCTTAGATCTAATTTTTAAAAGTTAATAATAATTGTGTATATTAAATATTTTTATAATAATTAAATATGTTCTAATGATGAAGTTAGATTATGATTGACATATTACAAAATTGAGAATGGCAATTTATTTATCTATTTTCCGTTTTAATTATATACTTTTAAAATACATAGATATATTTGAAAATAAATACCATCTTTTATTATTAAAAATAACATAAGACGATATTTGAATTATTTTTTAAAAATTTTAATTACCAATTTAATAATTCAAGAATTTAAAAATCAATGGACTGGAACTGGAATACTTTGTTCTATAAATAAAATAATTTCATTGAATAAAGCAATTTATTTGTATCTGTTATTTTTCTACTTAGCTTAATATTATTACCATTAATAAGTATTTTTTTAATGAAAAATTTATATTTTTTTTCTATTTTGTTACTGAAACTTTCAAAAATACTGCTTAAGTGTCCTTTTAAATTTGAGAAGAAAGAAAATTGAGTAATTATACAGATAATATAATTATGTAATTTTAATAATGAGATGATATGTATTTTTAATAATGAGATAATATGTAATTTTTAGTTTATAATTAAATTTATCCTTTTAGTATTTTACTTTGAAATATTAAATTATTTGTCTTACAACTACAAAAAATATCAATAAATAAATAAATAAAATATTAATGTTCAAACATTTCGAATTTATTGTTTAGATTGTAAATATACTACTTTGTATGAATGTAAAATTACAACTAACATGAGTTTTTAATTTTAAAATTTAATAAAATTAAACTCCTTTGTGATGGAATTTATGTGAATATTGTATATTTAACAATTTATATTTTTATAAATTGTTTGTAAACAATTTGTAAAAACAAATTTGTAAATAACAATCATTCATTTTGTATCATTTATAAGTAACAATAATTCATTTTGTAATCATTTGTAAGTAACAATCATTCTGTAATCATATGTAAACATGATTGCAGAATGAAGTAGATGAAGAATGAAGAACTCTAAAGAAGTAGATATTTTTTTAAATATTGAAGAATTTTTCTCAAATTTTGTAGAATCCAACCTTTAATTTTTCGATTATATTCATTTTATCAATAAGACTTGCCAAATAAAACAAATATGACTTTTTATTAAAACCTGAAAATAATTATCTTATTTGCTATTTAGTTTACATTTAGGGAAATTGTTTTTTCTTATAAATTTTGTCGTAAAATGAATGATAAAAAGAAAAAGTGAAGGAGAGTAAAAAATGAATGATAAAGAAACTACCTTTCTTTCTACTGTATGCATGAATTTAATGATATGGATGTAAATAAACTTATGTTTTTTATTAATGACATACAATAAATATATTTTTGTACCCGTCAAGAATATATTCTTCACCGGAATAATTAACTGGATTATGTATGCTAATTTCAACATTAAATAAGTCTAATAATTACTGAATATCTTTAATTTTTGTTGAAAGAAAAAAACTGTAAAGAATTTAAATTTTCTTACCCATTTCCAGATATCATTTTCCCATATCTCGGAGTCAATCTTTTTAATTCCACCACTCCCCCCATTCTTCTTTTGGCCGACATCGACCGTTAAAGTTGCTGATGAAATTCTCAATCTCCGGACAATTTTCCCACTTTAAGATTAGAACTCATCCGCCTGTAAGTTATGCTTGCCGGCTGATCCCCCATCATCCGCGTATTACTCTGGTACCAGAATCAATACCAGGGATCGGCGGGGCGTGATGGTTAATGACATTTTCACAATATCTTCCTCAACAAGGCATCGTTTGTCAAGTGAGAGGCGACAGAGATGTCACTGCCAAAAGTACCGCACGCGGTTTTCATAATTGAAGGCAGAGAGAGCCCTCGCCCTGTATTAATGGGCAAAGGGAGGGGAGAAAAGAAATATGTTCTCACTTTTTTTTGACTATTTTTTTTTTTTTTTTGGGAGGGGGCTTTTTTTCTTGTTTGATTTTATAGTCGTTTTTCCTATTCTTGTTGTTTTAGGATGTCGAGCGTAAATGACATTATAATAGTTTAATGGAAAGTAGTGGATGAGGATAGATTTTGATAAGAATAGGTGGAAAATGAACATTTTACGCTGAATTTTATGAGATACATATGGAGATAGTATTTTGGATGTATGTCTAACAAAAATTTTAAAAAGATATTTTAAAGGAAATGGTTAATTAAATTACACAATTTCCGGGCTATAATATATTTATATATATATATATATATATATATTTGACCATATTCTACACATTCATATTGTGACCACAGGCCAAAATGATCATTATATTATGGTAATGTTATGATATTTTTTAAAAATGATCCCCATATTATTACACACTATATTTCAAAAGAGCAATCGAAATCTCGTAATAAAATGAATTTACTAAAATTTATTTATT
Source organism: Caerostris extrusa (assembly GCA_021605095.1). NCBI lineage: Eukaryota > Metazoa > Arthropoda > Arachnida > Araneae > Araneidae > Caerostris > Caerostris extrusa. The sequence goes on from BPLR01002940.1 coordinate 48,599, forward strand.
TAAAATATTAATTATATAAAATATATAATAAGTACATGATTGGAAAATAATTATTTTGCTCAGAAATTTAAAAGATATATAGAAGTTTGAAAGTATGTAAAAAAAAAAAAACAAAAAAAAAAACTTTTTTAACCAAGATGGTTAAAGAAATTTCATACTTTAAACTGGATTATAAAATAAACTGGAGTATTAGGCTTAATTTATACATTAAAAGTAGGTAAGTCTAATTATTACTGGATTCAGTTGAAAGAAAAATTATAGTAAAGAATATAATTTCTTTACCCATTTCCAAATATTATTTTCCCATATCTTGTAGTCAATCTTTTTAATTCAACTACTGCCTATTCTTCTATTGGTCGACATGGACCTATTTCTGATGTTTTAGGATGACGAGCATAAATGTCATCATAATAGTTTAATGGAAGCAGTGGATGAGGATAGATTTTGTGAGGTGATTTTGATGATAAAAATGGATGGAAAAGAAGTATTTTATGCTGAATTCTATGAGATAAAAAGAAAATATATAAAAAGAAAATTTTAAAAAGTTGTCTTAACGAAGTTGCTTAACGAAATTAATTTGTGGTACTGGGGTACCAAAAGCCAAGCATTTGGCCACCAGCCTCCATATATATATATAACGCGTTAGGCTTCCAAATTAAGAGAGCTTGGTTCGAAGCCTGTTAGGTGTTAGCGAGCCTAAAACCTCCGTTAAGAATTAGCATGTTAATTCTGTAGGCTGCAAAGTCTTTCTGTAAAAGTAATAGGCGGCGGAGATGTCACTGCCAAAAGTACCGCACGCGGTTTTCATAATTGAAGGCAAACAGCACTCGCCCTGTATTAATGGGCAAAAAGGGGGAAGAAGAAATAAATATTTTTTTTTTTTTTCGGGGGGGGGGTTTGCTTGTTTGATTTTATAGTCGTTTTTCCTATTCTTGTTGTTTCAGGATGTCGAGCGTAAATGACATTATAATAGTTTAATGGAAGCAGTGGATGAGGATAGATCTTGTGTGGGGATGATTTTGATGATAAGAATAGGTGGAAAATGATTATTTTACTCAGAAATGTATAAGATATATTGTAGTTTGAAAGTATATCAAAAATTTTTAAATTAAGATCGTTGAAAAAAAATTACGTAATTTCCACATAATAATATAACATGTATATATATATATATATATATATATTTGACCATAATTTGCATAACCAAAGTTGGGACAGAAGCCAAAATTATCATTATATTTTAATTATGATATTATAATTTAAATAAAATGATCATCATATTACTACAACTTCAGTTTGAAAAGAGAAAGGAAAATTGCATAATTAAGGGAAATCTTCAAAAATTGCATATATTTAACATTAATAGTTAATAAAATCAATATTTACCAATATTTAACATATTTATCAATATTTAATGAAAATTAATATAATTAATTAATGACATACGAATTAATTAATGCCAAGTAAGATCTGCCTGGTTTTTACAACGTAGATATTACTTAGCCTTTCATATATGATTGCTGTTTATCCATAGCTTTTTTAAAAAAGGGTTAACAATATGTTATTTTAAGGTTAAATTTATTTTTGGTTTAAAAATTTATTTTACTAAAATATTTGTTTAAAATAATAAATACATATTTTATATGTTTGTAAGTAAAATCTTTATTGTACACAGTGCCGAATTAAATATTTTTATCTATTGATAAATTTCACTGTTGAGTTAAATAATTGTACATTTAAAATTGATGTTTCATGAATGATATTATAAGATTTTATAATTATTTCGATAATGTAAGGGAATTAGTTCTAAATATTTATTTTTAATACTAAAATAAGAAATTTTTTTTTTATTTATTATTAACTTTAGGGTTTATTTTTATTCTTAAAATAATGTTTGGATAAATGCATTTTTAATACTGAAAAAAAAAAAATTTTAATCTCTTATTAGATATTTATAATTAATAACATAATCTTTTTGTTAATAAATTATTCTAATTAAGTTTATAGTATAATTTTGTGTGGCTGATAAAATTTATGAGGAAAATATATGAAACTTTTATAACAGAAATAATTAAGGCTCTTCAAAAATGCTGATAAATGTTTATGAAATTTTATTTCTTTTACTACAACAGTTATTGCGTTCTGATTTTTAAAAAAAAAATTAATATCATCATTAAAATTTAAATCAATATTCAAATAACAATACTAAACAGTAGTAAAATTTTAATAACTGAATTACAACAGCTAATGAATGCAATCAAAATAACTTAATAATGTATTTTACATATTCCATAAATTAGAAACTTTCATATAGTCCGAAAAGTTAAATATTTTTGAAGTAATTTTTAATTTGCTTGCTTTATTTCATATATATTCATATAAATATTATTTTATAAAGTCTACTTGTACAATATATTTAATAGTAATAAAAATAATTATGCAAATTTAAAGCTACCACAATTCGTGTTATGAATAAATCCTTTTTATCAAATATAACTGGAGAACAACTGTAAATTTTGAAAATGATTTTATTAAAAATATTCTCAAAAAAATTGTATTCAGAATAATTTATACATGAAAACTTAACAATATTTTAAAAAATAAGAATTTTAAACACAAATAATGCAAATTTACTCATTTGGGAGTTTTCAGAAAATAATTATTTAAAAAAACTATTTTAATTGAAAATAGCACTTAGAGAATTAAAAATGATGTTTGTGATTCTTGGAAGCATTTAAAACTGAGCCATTCTTTCACTTATCATCATCAATGTAAAAATAGGAAATCTTAAAAAAAAATTCATTTGAAAAGCAGCCAAATTGCTTAGAAATATTCGCAATTAGAATATTCAAATCGAGAAATGTTTTACTAGCATAATTTAAAAATAATAATAAAAATATATTAAAAAACGTTTAGCTATTCAATATCTGAAATGTTTTTAATGAATTTATAATCCCTCGTTTTAAATTTATATATAAAGTGTATATGAATAGTAAAATATGAATAGTAAAGTGTATATGTGTATTTTTAAGGATAATTGCAAAATTTCAAATTTTCCGAGTTTCATATTTTTTTTAAATGTTGAATAACAACGAATATTTTTAATAAATATTTAGTGATTTTTTTAATTCTTATCTTTTCAAACAGTTATTAACATTTTATGTTTATTATTATAATAACTATTATGTATATATATATATATTATAAGTTATTTTTAAGGAAAAAAATAAATACAGGGATTTTTTTCGAGCTTTAGAACATACACAAAAAAGTAAATCACTCTGACAAACTCCAAAGAAACAAATATACTATTTTCCCCCTATCATTACTGGTTTTCGTTTTTTTACAGCATTTAATTATTTTTTTTTTTATTTTTTTGTCTAAAATATGTTATATTTTGCATGAAAAACATGAAAAAAAATTATTTACAATTATCAATAACTGTAGGGAATATACATTCTAACATAAATTAATGAGAAAGTGTGGAAGGATGTCTTATGTAACAGAATTTCAATTTATTTACCGGTTCAGCACTAACAACAACCCATTAAAAACAATAGCTATTTTCAGCCATACATTTGCAATTACCAGATCCAAAAATTATCATCCAAGTCTGAACTAAAATTAATGCACCTCCAACAAAGGCAATTTCACGAAAATGAGTAGTTGGCCTTCTCTGTTAAAGCAGTAACGTGAAAGTAATGGACGTCAATCATAGACCTGGTGTTTATGGCGTTCGTTTCTTCCATCGTTTATCTCATTTATTGTCAAAAAGCGCAGCGTACAGTGAAGAGCATCGCCAAAAAAAAAAAAGAAGAATGTTTCACAACGGAAAGTTCCTACCTTTCCAAAACGAGAACTTCCAGTTCAGAAGCAAAATGCACATAATATTATTAGATACTGTGTGATACCCGTGAGACTGAGTTTTAACAATTTCTGAGTTGGGAAGTCCCATGAGGTTTGAAGAAGAGCACAGTTCGATAAATTTTAAACGCATCTAGACATTTTTATCAATGGGATTAAAAGTTTTGAAAATTATATGAAAAGGATTTAAAAAGGAATTAGTTTAAAGTCTTGATGCTTTTATTTTAAATACAGAAAATTACTTTTTAATGAGCTTAAAGTTGAAATCGCTTGACTCGTGGCGTAGTGAAAACTCGTGCAATCTAGAGTTGCAAGAAAGAGGAAATTCAAATATGATGAGTGCACATTGCAAGTAGTGCAGTTATATAATGTACAGTATATAAATAAGAGGAATTGGTGAGGCGCACATTTAAAAAAATAGTACAATTATATATTGTATATAAATAAGAAATATTGATAACGGTGCTCATTCTAAGTAGTGCAGTTACACATAGTATATAAATAAGAAAATCAATGACGAGGCATATAATTGTCCTGCTTTAACAGCTGTTGTCTTGTCAATTGAAAGTTTTCCAAATGTTTTCCTGAAAACAAGAAAAATATACAGAATTAATCTTAAAAATTTTCAAGGAACATAATAAATACTCTCCTTCAAGAGTATTCGAAGAATATTTGTGGACACACAATTACAGATATAAAAAAGTATTTTTTATAATATGATTATTAATTAATTTTATCAAATTCCATTAATCAATTAAAATTCTTACAAAATATTAATTTTCATTACGATATACGTTTAAGGCTCTTGCAATAACGTTGCAAGAAGGAGGAAATGCATATATGGTAACGGTGCACAATGCAAGTATTGCATCTATATATTGCACATAAATAAGGAACTTTGACGATGATGCTTGTAATTGTCTTGTATTAGCAGTTTTATTGTCAATCGGAAGTTTTTCAATTGTTTTTCTAAAACATATATGCATAATTAATCAATAAAAGTTACCTCGAAAGACAATAAATCATCATTATAAGAAATATATAAAAAAATTTTATAACATGAATAAGCATCAATTAATATTTTATCTAATTCAATAATTAAATTAGCATTAGAACAAAATTTAATTTTCATTATCTTATTCGTTCAATAATTAGTGATTACATGTACTAGAATAATATAAGTATGTGAATTAGACATACGAGCAATTCAATATTTTTAATCAATACAAAAACAAGTCTTTAGTTTTTAAATGTTCAAAATAATCTTACTTTTGATAATTCATAGTAATTTAAAAGCAAACAAATGAGATTTCTAATAGTAATCACAATGATTACTTTGTTGACTAATTTTTTACATAAAATATTTAATTTCATTTAATTGCATATTGCAATCTACGAAACATTTTGTAAATACCTTAAATTAATAATGTATAATAGTCTTATTATATAAGTGTAATATTCGTAATTAATGTATAATATTCTTATCATGCAAGTATAATATTCGTAATTAATGTATAATTTAATTATTATATATACATAATTTGCAATTACTTTCATTGTAAAAGTTCATAATCAGCGTTAATGCACAAATAAGCAGTTAAACATGTTATACATTTAAAATATAATAGAAAATTAGATAATTATTATATGGTGCTATATTTTAGAAACATATTTTATAGTGAATCTAAGGCATTTATTTATTGTTTATTTCTTATTAAGGCATTTATTTATTATTTTTTATTTAATTATCTATCTATTTATTTATAATTAATTATATAAATAAGAGATAGTTAACTACGAGATTGAATTATTTATTTCAAAGGCATATTTTTAAATTTTTAAATTTTTAAACAAAAATTTTGAATTTGAGGCTATTCAATTTTTTTAATTTTTGATCATTAATTGTGATCAAATTTGATTTATTATAGTTCTAAATAATTACTTTATTTAATATAGTTAAAATTTCAGAGAATAAATTAAATATTAATTATTAGTATTATTTAAATTAAATATTTACTCTTATTAACTGAAAGATTGTTGCTTTAAATTCGTAATGTGATTTTCTTCATACAAATTTAGTCAAATAGACCACATGACCTTAGCTATAGAGATGGAAAGAAAATGTAAGAAAAATTTAATAAAACTGATATTTATTTTATAAAAATGCCAATATTAGCTTTTTAAAAAAAAATTAAAAAATATTTTTTATAAAAAGTTATAAGCGTCTTTAATAATAAATTTTCTTACAATAAACTTTCTTTATTAATGTTGCAAAATTTGAATAAAGGGATATTATTACATTGAAATGAAATGTATGTCCTATTGAAACTTTAATAGGTTTTCTTTCTTTCTTATTAATTGAATTTAGTACACCAAAAATGTCATTACAGAAAAAAAGCAAATCCACATGCAGAGCCAAATTAGATTTTTCTCGACCGTTAATTCTCAGAATTTTTAAATGTCTTATAAAATAATGTGAAAGGAAGCATTTGTTTTAAACAAGTCAGGCGATAGAAACAAATTAACAACAATATAACAAGATTTTTATGATCGTTTTCAATTAAAATTTAGCATTATTTTCTTTAAAATTGGTATATATAAAATTACATTATTAAAGAATTAATTATGTAATTTTAAGTAGTATTATTTAATTAATATTAGGTGTCTTAACTTTTGTTTTTAATTTTTTAATTTGATTTATTTAAAAACATCAATTTTTATCGAGAAGTTTAAATGTTTGATATTTTTTCTTCGAATACCAGTTACTTTGACTTAACTGATCGAGTAATAGCATATAATAGAAGCATCTAAATAAATAGATGCTATTAATCTGAAAAAAATTTAAAAATTTACATAATGCAATTACAGTTATGATATTTAACGAAGATGTTCTGTAAAGACCTATTATAAACATAAACAACTTTTCTTCATGATTTTTTGATGAAAGATTTTAAAGAAGTGTTTATATATTAACATGACTGTTTTAAATTACATCTATAAATCTTTAAATATTAATTGTACACTTTTAAATACAAAATTTCAAAATACATTAATTTTTAAATTAGAAAAAGCTTTATTTTGAAATATATTCATAAAAAATACATCATTTTATGAAAATTTCGATATATTTTTATAACATTGTATCGAAAGACCTTTTGTTATCTAATAACAATGTTTCAAATATTTTTATTTATAATTTTATCATTCAATGTAATTATTACGAGCAAAATAAAATTAATTAGCTTCTACGATATTAACTTTTAAAATACATACTAATTACGAAATTATTAATTAAATTTTGAATAAATATTGATACACATGCTTTATTTTGTCAAAAATTAAATTCATTAACATAAGAAGAAGTAATATTTAAAAAATATTCTACAATAGATTGCTATTAATAAAAAAAAACGGATACATACCTTTTGATGTATAATCCTTTTTATTTTAAAAGAACAATTGTTTTGCAAAATTTTGCATTTCGATTAATAAAGAAGTGAAATATTTTATTGCTTTTATTTTTGATATTAAATTAAAGGCATTAAAATAAAATTTGATTTGTTTTAACTATTTTAATATAACAATTTTGTTACATAGATGTGATATACAATACGAGTAATTTTTGTTTTATATTACATTTTTCTAATTTTTTAAATCTCTTATTTTACATTTTTGAAATTTAAAGCTCTAAAATTATTGTCAGAATAAATGATTTAAAGCACAAATACAAAATTTTTGTCAAAATAATAATAAAACATTAATGAAACAAATAATTTTATCCAATATTTATTTATCTCTTTTTAAATAATTTAATTTAAATAAATAAGTCATTTAAAAATATATTTCTTCTAATAATAATATATTTGTATTAATAACACACAATATCAAGTTTTCAATAATAATAGTCATAAAATCAAGTTTTCAATGTAATAGTCTATTTAATTAATTTTATTTTTAAAATATATATTTAACAAGATATTTTTAAATCAAAACTAAAATGTTCAATTTATTTATTTGTAGTAGCAAATAATGAATCTTTTGCAATTATAACTGTAAATAATTTCTAGGTTTTGCTGAAAACTTTTTGTTTTTTAGACTTTTTAAAACTTATTTTTCGTTTGATGATTAATCAAGAGTTTTTCTTGATAGTTAAAAGTATATCGCTTTGAAAGTGTAATTTTAACATATCTGTAAAAAAAACCACACCAACACAAATATGTTACTGAGGAAACAAAAGGAACTTCTGCAATTTGCATTTTAAGAATCAGGTATTTTTCTAGAAAAACATAAATTAAGTATTAGTAATTAGTTGTTAATAAATAAATTTAGTATTTATTACAAACATTCTTTCAGTTTAAAAATGTTCATTTATTTTAGGCGATTTAATATTTAATTATAAGAAACCTTTGCTCATCATTCTACTGAAGTTTGCAAAATTATTTATATAATAGTCCTCCAATCTTTTTCCCAGGGTTCAATGTCTTCTATGAATGTTAAAACATTACATATTTCCACAATATAAATAAATTTAATCATATATAAGATTGTTAACATATTTATTTTTTGTAATGAAATATGTATAACTGAAATGAAATAATAAATAATATCAGAAAGAAACACTATGTAATATCAAAATGGAATGCTATATAATAACCTTTATTATACATTGAATAATACAAAAATTGTAATGGTTAACGTAATTGAAGGAATTGATAACTAAATCCTAATTTGAAACATTAATTTTTTAACTCTTTTAAAATAAACCATTCACTAAATTTGTTTATATAAAAACATATCAAAAGTATGACATTGTTTCAATTATTTTCTGTTATTTCTTGTAATGTAATAAATAATTTAAATCTTTTAAGATCAAAAAATAAAAGATTTAATATTCTATACATATTAACTTTGTCACAATATCAATTGTTTACTTTATAAACATTTGTTCACAAAAAAAATAGTGGTAAAATAAAAGGAGATTTTTTTTTTTTTTTAATATAAAAATTTCTAAAGAGCAGAACATGAATTGTTTAAGGAAAAAAAAACTTTATAAACATTAGTTCACAAAATAAATAGTGGTAAATTAAAAGGACATTTTTTTCTAAAATATAAAAATTTCTAAAGTGCAGAACATAAAAGGAAAAATCCACTTTATAAACATTTGTTTAAAAAAAATAGTGGTAAAATAAAAAGATTTTTTTCTAAAATATAAAAATTTCTAAAGAGCAGAACATGTAATGTAAGGAAAAATCAACTTTATAAAATTTCACAAAATCTTTAAATTAAAAAAGGACATTTTTTTCTAAAAAAATAAAAATTTCTAAAGTACATAAAAGAAAAATCCACTTTATAAACATTTGTTCAAAAAAAAAATAGTGGTAAAATAAAGGAGATTTTTTCTAAAATATAAAAATTTCTAAAGAGCAGAACATGAATTGTTAAGGAAAAATCAACTTTATAAACATTAGTTCACAAAATAAATAGTGGTAAATTAAAAGGACATTTTTTCAAAAATATAAAAATTTCTAAAAGAGCAGAAATTGTTAAGGAAAAATCAACTTTATTTAGTTCAAAAAAAATAGTGGTAAAATAAAGGAGATTTTTTTCTAAAATATAAAAATTTCTAAAGAGCAGAACATGAATTGTTAAGGAAAAATCCACTTTATAAACATTTGTTCACAAAAAAAATAGTGGGAAAATAAAAAGGAGATTTTTTTTTCTAAAAATAAAAATTTCTAAAGATAAACATGAATTGTTAAGAAAAAAATCAACTTTATAAACATTAGTTCAAAAAAAATAGTGGTAAAGTAAAAGGACATTTTTATCTAAAATATAAAAATTTCTAAAGAGCAGTACATGAATTCAGTCTGTACAGTTTATCGCAGTATCTTATGCCCAGGGGCCTTAAACTCCTATCTGGTCAAAATGAGTACATGGCGATAAGTAGGAGAAATATAGTTATCAAAAAACAGGAAATAAGTAGTTAAGGAAAATGTCCCCAAATTCAAAATTTTAAGAAGAAAATGAATAATATAAACAGTAAAATAGCAAATTAAAAAGAGATTCCATAGGAGGATAGGGCAACCTCTGCTAGAAATGATGACGAAAGGACGGAACATGAATTGTTAAGGAAAAATCAACTTTATAAACATAAGTTCACAAAAAAATACTATAAAGGTAAAAAGGAGATTTACTTCTGAACTACACCACTTACGCAATATGCAGTAATATCCTTTATTATACATTGAGTAAATACAGAAGTTCTAATGGCTAAATTTATTGCAGGAATTCTTAAATAAATATTAATTTGAAGACTATTAATTTATCAAAAATACACTAATATTACTTCAACACTCTTTCAAAGTACACCACAAACTAAATTTGTTCATAAAAATATATCAAAGTATGGCAATGTTCTAATTTTCTTCTACCATTTCTTTTAATGTAGTATTTAATTTAAATCCTGATAATAAAATAGCATTTCAATATAAGCTTTAATACTTTTTATATATTATCTAAAAAGCAGAACATGAATTGTTAAGGAAAAATCAACTTTAAAAACATTACTTCATTAAATAATAATCGAAAGGTAAAAGAGATTTATTTCTAAAATATAAAATTTTCTAAAGATCAGAACATGAATCGTTAAGGGAAAATCAACTTTATAAACATTGCTAGTTCACAAAGAAAGATTGGAAAGGTAAAAGGAGATAATCAGTAATAACCTTCATTATACATTAAGTAGTTATTAAGTAGTTATCAAAAATTCTAATGGTTAGAAACATTGCAGAAATTGTTAAATAAATCATTATTTGAAAAGCATTAATTCATCAAAAATATCTTATTATCACTTCACCACTCTTTCAAAATATATTACACACTAAATTTGTTTGTATAAAAACATATTTAAAGTATGACATTGCTTTAATTTTTTCTATCATTCTTTTAATGTAATATAAATCTTTAACAGATGTTAAAAAAATAAAATTTGTAAAGTTTTAATATATTATACACATTAAATTTTCTAAACGAGCAGAACATGAATTGTTAAATAAAAATCAACTTTATAAATATTAGTTCACAAAACAGTAAAAGTAGATTTATTTATGAAATATAAAAAATTCTAAAGAGCAGAACATGATTTGTTAAGGAAAAATCAACTTTATAAACATTAGTTAAAAAAAAAAAAAAAAAAAAATAGTGGAAAGTTAAAAGGAAATTTACTTCTTAAATACACCACTTATGCAATAAGCAGTAATATCATTTATTATACATCGCGTAAATACAAGTTTTAATAGCTAAATTAATTACAGGAATTGTTAAATAAATCCTAATTTCAAAAGCATTAATATATCAAAAAAATACCCCAATATTTCTTCACCACCACACACTGAATTTGTATACCACACACTGAATTTGTTCAATATACCAAAAAGTATGACATTAATATAATTTTTTCTAGCATTATTTTAATGTAATATGCGATATAAATCTTTAAAAAGACATTAACATTTTAACAAAGAAAATAACATTTTAAAAAAGTTTTAATATTTTATAAATATCAAATTTTCTAAAAGAGCAGAACATGAATTGTTAAAGAAAAATCAACTTTATAAACGTTAGTTCACAAAAAAATAATAGTGGAAAGTTAAAAGGGGATTTACTTTTGAAATACACCACTTACGCAGTGAACAGTTCAACCAACAAGCCCTTAAAGGGTATGACATTGCTTCAATCTTTTACCACCGTTTTCTTTTCTCATCTTTCATTCTCCTACACACTGACTTAGCCTCGCGGTCTCTGGAACCATACCCACTGTTCCTGGAGCAGTTGACGATCGTGGTGAAACAATCCATCATCGATTTCCTCTAAAGTACCTTATTATTTATTCAGGAGAACAGGAAAGGGATACATTCACGAAATGACGTACTGTATCCACATCGTGTGTCTTTCTGTGCATGAAAAATTTATGAATTTCCTCATGTGTGACTCCCATTCTAAGTTTTGCCAGCAGAGATGACTGCCAGCGTCTATTGTCTGTGCCGAACTACATAAGTGGGTGATTGGTTTTCTTTTGACGTGGATTGTATGAAGCCAATTAATTAAAACGGAATTGAATTTAAATAATTAAATGGCCTTGCTCGCATTTTGTAGGAATTTCAATTGATTAAATTTTCCATTTCATGTCTCGTGTTTTGCCTGATGTTTTATATTAGATAAATTTTAATCGTTATTTTAATGATGTCTTCATCTACAGATTAATAATTTTTATAATCAATATAGTTATAAAATAACAATTTCTTTTAAATAAACGTTTAATTTTTAAATTTTCATCTGATTAATTTCGGTTGATATTTTAATGATGGTTTTAGCTATGTCCTCATTTATTGATTGCTTAAAGTTTATGCACAAATGTTATAAAAAAAAAGCAATTTCTTTTGCATAAATGCATAATTTTTAAACCTATACGTGATTATTTTAAAATTGCTGATATTATAACGGCAATTTTAGCAATTTATTTATTGGTGAATTTTCATCTATCAATGTTACAAAAAGGCAATGTTTTGGATAAATGCTTAATTTTTAAATAATTAATTTGAATTTAAACTAATGAATTTTAATCTAATTAATTTGAGTTGTTATTATTATGGAAATTTTAGCAATGTCTTCCTCTATTGAGTGATCAAATTTTATTTTTTAATGTTATAAAAAAGCATTGATTAGATAAATGTTAATTTATAAACTGATATTCGATTATTTTTAGTTGATATTATATTAATTGTAGTTTTAGCAATGCCTTCATTTACTGATTGGACAAACTTTATCTATCAATGTTATAAAATTAATTTATTTTGCCTAAATGCTTAATATTAAAACTGATGTTTATTTTGATATGATTATGGTAATTTTAGCAAACTATTTATTGGTAAAATTTCATCTATCAATGCTATTAAAAGTAATTTTTTTAGATAAATGTTTAATTTTTAAATTGTCATCTGATTAATTTGAGTTGATATTATGTTGATAGTTTTAGCAATGTCTGCGTCTACTGATGGGTCAAATTTTATCTATCAATGTTATAACAAAGCATTTTCTTTTGTATAAATGCGTAATTTTTAAACTGATACATGATTATTTTGAGTTGATATTATAATGATAGTTTTAGCAATGTCTTCGTGTACTGATTAATCAATTTTTTATCTATCAATGTTATAAAAAGGCAATTTCTTTTGTATAAAGGCATAATTTTTAAACTGATACATGATGGTTTTGAGTTGATACTATAACGGTAATTTTAGCAGTCTTCATGCATTGACTGGTCTAATTTTATCTATCAATGTTATAAAAAAGCAATTTCTTTTGTATAAATATTTAATTTTAAAACTGATACAAGATTATTTTTTGATATTATAATGGTAATTTAAGAAAATGTGTTCATCTACTGATTGATTGGTTAAAAAAAAAATTTTATTTAAATTAATTTTTAAAAAAACAGGATTATTTTGATGTTTAATGGTAATTTAAAATGTCTTCATTTATTGATAATTTTTAAAGTAATTTTTTTTTGTATAAATGCATAATTTTTAAAACTGAAACAGGATTATTTAGAGTTGATGTTATAATGGTATTTTAAATAATGTTTTCCTCTATTGATCGGTCAAATTTTATCTTTATAAAAGCAATTTTTTTTTGTACAAATGCTTAATTTTTAAATTGATGCATGATTATTTTGAGATGATATTTTAAATAATAATTTTACAATAATTTAAAGTAATGTTTGAATTTTTTGTTCGATAAATTTACAAAAAATATGCATTTAGTGATATTCAGAAAGAATTAAACATTCTGTTTTATTTAGAAAATTGGAATTCGCTAAAATTAAAATTATAGTTTTTCCTTGCATTTGTGGAAATACATTAATTTGATTTTATAACTTTTGTTTTTATTTTCTTTTCCAAAATTTTCATCAAATTAATCACAAAATTATGTCATTATTTTAGCAATTTAGAGAATCTCTGATATATTAAATTTTGTACTTTATTAAAGGATTAAAATATTATTACTGTTATAATAAATTTTATATAAAATTTTATTTGATTAGCTTTTTGTGTGAAATTATATTTCTTAATTTTGTCTGTAGAAAGGAGTGCGAGTGTCTACAGTCTGAGTCTACATAATGTATATACTGTATGATTGGTGTTCAAACTAAATAAACATGTAAAGTTTCAGTTAATTAAATGGAATTGAATTTGAATAATTTAAAATTTTACATGAATTTTGTAGACATTTCAATTGATTAAATTTAACATTTGACATATCTTGCTTTGTTTAACAAGTTTGAAATAATATTATATGGAAACAATATTTTAAGCCTAAATTGAATAAAGTTATCATTGGTCGTTCTTTTTAAATATCAATCACAAAATTTTCAAGTTTACAAAATAAGTACATCAAATTACTAATGCAATTTCCCATTTCATGAATGTATAAGCGTATTTTCATACTTGAATTTTTTATTACCATTTTATGAAAAATGATGAAAATTTAAGTTTTATTTTCGTTAGAAAAAAAGGAGTTTGCAGGATAATAATTTATTAAAATGTTTATATTAAACGGAAGTAACCAGGAACTGAAATATTTCGTGTTTCAGCATAAATTTTTTTTTTAATGTTTTTACTATGACATCACATAAATTAATTACTATTTCTTCACATCTACAAATCAGTTTTAACAATTTATTTAAATGTCAAGATTCTTGGCAGAATGAAAGAATATTCAAATAACAAACGCAGCTTTTTTGTTTCAAAAATTGTATTTAATTCGTAAAAAGATTAATATATTTTCATTTCATCTAATTTTATATTTAAAAATAATAAAGCAAATTTTAGGCAACAAATATAACAATATCAGAAAATTATACATACAACCTTAATCGATAATCCTTTAAGAAGATTATTATTATTTTTCATTTTATTAAATTACTACAAGAGATTAATTTATCATTATTTTAATAAACATTGATGAATTGGAAATCTGTATATTTATACCGATTATATCTATGCTAATGTGTTTTGTTATTTGTGTAAAATGTTCATTTGAATAATCGAATGACCAAAATATTTTTAAATAGATCCTATTAATTTATATTAAATTTATTGCAAATAATGAGTAATGCGTTAAGAAATATTCTGGAAGTATATTTTTCTAAAACAAAATATTTTAAGATTTTGGAAAAACTAATTAATTTTTACCAAGAGAAAAACAAATTAATAAATTTCTACATCTATTAAATATTTAATTTTAAGATTATTCATTTATTTATTTGGAATTTTCTGTTAAAAACAATTAGTTTAATTAAGTTAAAAAGTAAGTTTAAGTTAAGTTAAGTTTAAAAGTTGTAGTTAAATTATTTTTAGTTAAAAACTTATTTTTCCATTTCAAATTATTGTTAAACAAAGTTTTATTGTTCACATTTATTATTTATTTATTCATATTATTTTTTATTTCATACATCAGTAAAAAAACGTGATGATTTACTTCCTGCCATTGCAGAGCATTTGAAAACATCAAAATAACATTTCAATACGTCACAAGAAATTCAAATTATTTCAAACAAAGCAAATAGAAAGCACTATTTTAACTTTTTAGCTTATTTCATCTTAAACAAAAGACGATGATTATGAATTTCCTTTTATCAGCTTTAGTAAATAAAATGCAAATCAAAATCAATCCTTTGTTACTGAATGAAATAAATCCTCAAATATACGATGAATTTATTCAATCACTTAACAAGTTGCTTTGAGACAAAAAAAAAAAACTTCGAGTGATATATCTAAGCATATTTTGCATTTATATTTAATCAGATAGCTTTGTCGAAATTATAATCAGAAATATAGTCATGTCATCAAAAGGATGGTGATTTAGGAACACATGTTACTTCACCAAAATCTATTTCTGTAAAGGAAAACCGGTTCCTAATTTATTTGCATGTCCCAATTCCCCAGCCAAATTTAAACAAAACACTGATGTGCCTTCAAGTAATCGATATTTTTGTATATATATGTATTTAAAAACGAAGACATTAACATAACAAAGTTGTATCGCTTTCTATTCATCCAGTAACAAACCGCTTCTATCTTTCACTTTGTTGCAAGTGTTTTTCATATTTTTTTTGTTTCATTTTTTTTTTTTTTTTTTTTTCATTTTTTTTTTTTTTTTTTACCAAGGAAGTACTGATAATAAACTGTTTAAGGAAAGTGCATAGAAGCGATTATTTTCATCACGGAATATTTTTATCTGTTCGGTCATAGATGTATTCTACAATGTCCTACTTTTTTAGAAATAAAATTAATTTTTGTTTCTTGGGTTTTACACAATTTCAATAATATCTAAAAATGAATTTTAAATTGTATTCAATTCAAATACTGAATTTCAATGTGTCGATTTAAATTCCAACATTTTATGACTAACATTTTATAAAACATTTTTATGAAACTATGAAACATTTTTATGAAAATATTTTTTTTTTTTTTATGAATTTCAAAAAAAAAAAAAAAAATAGTAATAATAAAATGTTTAAATTTAAAAGGATTTTATGTTTTAACCATATACAATACATTTCTTTTCTGTTAAGATAAAGTTTTGTTTGATAAATAAAAAAAAAAATGTGAAACATTAGTTCTTTTAAAAAATGCATCTAAATATATTTCAAATGAAGTCTTGTTTATATTAAATTTTTTAAATACTTTCAGCTTTTTTTTTTATTTTACTACTTTTTTTCTGCTATGTTGACGCAACAACCCCTTGATGGCCAAGGCCAAGGCCTGTGGTAGTTTTCGAGTTTTTTTTCTAATGCAGCTGAACAATACATAGGCAGTTTAGTCGATGGTTTGGCAGCACCGCTGTTACTCCATTTAGCACTACCCAGGAGGCACGTGTAGCTTGAAGATATACTACGGACGTTGAATAACAATACCCCATACAATTTTAATAATTATTTATAAGTAAATTGACGATTTATTATGTAACTGCGATATGATAACTAATAATTTTAATTAACAATTATCAACAACTATTTTCTTAGAAGATATAAAAATGAATAATTAATTTAAATTATATTTATCACTGGGATATTTATGAAAAAAATATAGCATACGAAAAATATGTTATGAATCATAAATTTCGTTATTTTTATGATGTGAATCATAAATTTCGTTATTTTTATGATGTGAATTTATGTATGTCTATTATGGATTTATGAAATTTATGTTATCTTAAATTTCAATAAAATATACATCAAAATAGTTTTCCAAACAGAATTTTTCAAACTTACGATTCCCTAAAATATGTGGACAACAATAGAATTTATTTACACACTATACAAATTCTTCCTTTTTAAGAAGAGATTTAAAAAGTATAATTCCTGCGATGGCTTAGGAAATAGTTTCTTTAGGAAAACCAAGTTCCAAACAAAGGTTCTGCTTCGAATTCGGGTGGAGTTCTAAACAGAGACAGAAGCACCTAGTTCACAAATTCCGACTCATGGAGCTGCAGTTCAATCACTCGGAATGTTAAACCCATTCGAAACCTTTTACGTTTTCATCTCTCTCTTCAACCATGGATTTGTTCGAGGAAAATTCTTCCATACCAACCTTTCGAATAAAAATAGCGCAGGAAGTATAAAGGAACGGCATGCTTGTTTAAGAACGATTTTTGTGCCCGGAACTAGATCTTCCTTCCCAAATTTATTTACATCGCTGGAAAATGTTTGGTGGAAAAAGAAATATGCGGAAGCTAGAAAAGCAGAAAAATGCAACTTAAACATGCGTAGGAATTAAATAACGTAAAACTTTATTGTTTACATTCTGGGTTTCTAAGCAACGCATTGCTCAAACAGACATAATACTTTTGTTGAAATTACGTCATGAATACAAAGTTGGTTTGAAAAGTCGTTATGAAATGTTTGTATCTGACATATTTAATTCGAAGATCAATTTCACTTAGAGAATTAGATGATATTTTTTTGGTAGATTTTAATGCAATCTTTTTTAAATAACATTTGGAGTAGAATGTTACCTGATTAAGAAAATTGTTCTAAATAAATAGAAAACTATTTATGTAATATGTATTAAAAACTTAATTTTCATAAGATTCTTATATTGTATTGCTTTTCTAAATAAAAAAAATGTGTTAAATTAGGTGTTTCGAGATATTTTTGCCAATTCTTTAAATTACCTTCTTTCAAAAAAATTAGGAGTAGAATGTGACCTGGT
This sequence comes from Caerostris extrusa, assembly GCA_021605095.1. NCBI lineage: Eukaryota > Metazoa > Arthropoda > Arachnida > Araneae > Araneidae > Caerostris > Caerostris extrusa. The sequence goes on from BPLR01002940.1 coordinate 66,736, forward strand.
TTCTAAGAAATTAACTTAAAAATATCATTTAATTAAGCAATACATATTAAAAACCTAATTTTTCCACAATATTTTGATATTTTATTGCTTTTAAATATATATATTTTTTAAATTTAGATATTTCGAGATATTTTTCAAAAATTATCTATGCTATCTTCTTTAAAGAAAATGAGTAGACTTTTACCTGGATTTACAAAAATTATTTTGAATGAAAAAAAAAAAAATAGTAGTTTTCCTTTAGTTATGCAATGCATATACAGAACTAAATTTTGCAAATTTTTTTTTATATTTTAGTGCTTTCTAAATAAAAATGCATTAAATTTTAGAGACTTTTACAATTTTATGGTATCTCCTTTAAAGATATTTAGGAGTAGAATGTCACCTGGCTTTTTAAAAAAAAATTAAATAAAAAACAATTTAGCTATGCAATACATATTAAAAACTTAATTTTCCATAATATTTTTATATTGCATTGCATTTCTAAATAAAAAAATGCATTGAATGTAGATATTTCAAGATATTTTTTGACAATTTAAAGTTATCTTCTGTAAAGAAAGTTAGATGTAGAATGGGAACCGGTTTAAAAAAATATGTTAAAAAAATTCATTTTTATTTTAGTTATGCAATACTACAGAATTCCAAACGAATTTCTTTTCTTGAAAAATCTTATTACACTTTGAAATAAAACTGTCTTTGCTTTCTCCGGACAATATTTGAGAACAATTTTAACTTATTCAATTACATAACTATTGTCTCACGGAAGAAATTTAAATATTTTTATGACTAAAAAAAAACTCATCAAAGACATTTAAAATATTAAGTATAATAAAGCCCTTGAAAGTAATTTAAACAGACCAATAAGAATAGCGTATGAAAGAAATTAAATAAACCAATATAAATAGCTCTTGAAGGAAATTTCAAAAAAATTAAACAATAAGAAATGTTGAAATTGGGGAAAGGCACGAAAAAATTCATCAAGCAAACGAAAAACTGGACGCTTGAAAATAATACTCATAATTTTAATGGGTAATAACGTCATGAAATTTATAAATAATGAGAGCCTTCGAAGTTAAAAATGTATTCGAAAATGTAAACGTACAATATTTTTAAATAATAAAACATTAAAATGAAATTATAATAGTGAGAATTTTTTCTAGTTTATGGATTAGAAAATTTTTGGTATAAACATATCCATGTAAACATATCTAGTGCAATCGGAGTAGAATATTAGTATAAGTAAAATAATAATAAGAAGAGTAAGAAGAATAACTATAAGAATAATAGTATAAGTGATTTATAAAATGTTGCCTCTACAGTAATTTTTATAAATTCTTTATACCATTTTCTATTTAAAAAATCCATATTTTTATCACTTTTTCTAATCATAAAACTCAACCATTTTCATCTTTTTTTTATTCCTGTAAAAATAGTTAAAAAATAGTAAAAATAGTTCCTTCTAAATAATTAAAAAAATTTCCAAAAAACTTTCATCTTGAGTATATAAAAACGGAACAAAAAACAGGCCATTGTGATCAAAAGTTAAACAAAACACACATATGCTAATACAAAATGTTATTTATTTTACAAAAAGCACCAAAAAAAAAAATATAAATAAATAAATAGATAAAAAAGAGCTACTATTTTGAGCTCCTCAATTCACACAAGCCCTGTCAAAGCAAACTTCGTGCACCATACCTATCCAAAACTAGTGTGAATATTTGACGTCTTCTCCCACCATTAACTGTTCCCAGTGCAATATTAATAGAATAATAGTATAAGTAAAAGAATAATAATAATAAGAAGAAGTATAAGAATAATAGTATAAGTAATTTATAAAATTGCTTAAACCTCTCCAATAATTTTAATAAATTCTTTATACCATTATTCTACTTTTACAAAAAAATGCATATTTTTATCCCTTTTCTAATATAAAAATTCAACCATTGTAATCTTTCTTGTAAATAATTTTGAAAAAGTTTTTTCGAAAAAGTTTCAAAAAAAAAAAAAACGGAACGAAAAACGTACCATTGTGATCAAAAGTTAAACAAAACACACATATGCTGATTTGAAATGTTATTTATTTTACATATATTCCTTCATCCTAGTCAAAAGTACCTAAAAAAAAGAATCATAGATAAAATAGGTACTATTTTGAGTTCCTCAATTCACATAAGCCCGTCAAAGCAAACTCCGCGCACCATATCTATCCAAAACTAGTGTGAATATTTGACATCTTCTTTCACCATTAACTGTTCCCAGTGCAATATTAATAGAATAATAGTATAAGTGAAAGAATAATAATAATAAAAGAAGTATAAGAATAATAGTATAAGTAATTTATAAAAATTGCTTAAACCTCTACAACAATTTTTATAAATTCTTTATACCATTATTCTACTTTTTACAAAAAAAATGTATATTTTTATCCCTTTTTCTAATCATAAAATTTACCCATTGTAATCTTTCTTCTCTTCTAAATAATAAAAAAAAAGTTTTCTAAAAAGTTTCATCTTAGAATATAAAAAAAACGGAACAAAAAACGTGCCATTGTGATCAAAAGTTAAACAAAACACACATATGCTAATTTGAATTGTTATTTATTTTACATATATTCCTTCATCTTAGCCAAAAGTACCAAAAAAAAAGAATCATAGATAAAATAGGTACTATTTTGAGCTCCTCAATTCACACAAGCACGTCAAAGCAAACTCCACACACCATACCTATCCAAATATTGTGAATATTTTACGTCTTCTTTCACCATTAACTGTTCCAGCGCAATAGGATTAGAATAATAGTATAAGTAAAAAATAATAATATTAATAATAAGAAGAAGTATGAATAGTAGTATAAGTAATTTATAAAATTTTTTAAACCTCTACAGCAATTTTTATAAATTCTTTCTACCCATTTTCCTACTTTAAAATAAATGGATATTGCTATTACTTTTTTATTCATAAAAACTCAACCATTGAAATCATTTTTGTCTATCTTCTAAATACTAAAAAGAAAAAAAAAAGCTTCCAAAAACTTTCATCTAGAGTATACAAAAAATGAACAAAAAACAGGCACTTAGGATCAAAAGTTAAACAAAACACACATATGCTAATATGAATTTTTATTTATTTTACATATTCTTTCACCCTAAAGTAAAAAAAAAAAAATATAGACAAAAGAGCTACTATTTTGAGCTCCTCAATTCGCGCAAGCACGTCAAAGCAAACTTCGCACACCATACCTATCCGAAACTATTGTGAATATTTGACGTCTTCTTCCACCATTAACTGTTCCCTGTGCAATCGGCACAGCGACAAAAATGTTCATATCCAGGACGATAAAGACTAAATATCCACATAGCCCACTGGCTCCTTGGCACGAACTGCAAATATAATAAAATTAAAGTGTGGCTAAATGCTGCCCTTTAAGGAATTCGTAGGTGGCGTTTGTGCATATGGGATGCATGCAGCTGAATTTGTGCAGGAGGGCATTAGACTTGCAGCTTATGGTGTGTTACGGGGATTAATACTGTACTATTCTAACCTAAGCTGTTAGTGTCATTTAAAATTACTGCTGCATATACTGCAGGGTATTCTCACGTTCTAAGGGAAGGGGGGTACTGAATTTACCCCCCTCCCAAATCAATAAGTTAGATGTCCGTTGAAGATAGGGAGTCAAATGAGTAAAGCTTATGGCCTCCCATCAAAATATAAAGGGGACAAAAATGGGGGGGGGAGTAAGTGATCAATCTGTGGGGAATACTTAAGGGATCAATTTGCTTAAAGAGAGAAGGCATAGGGAGGTACTTAATTTCTTTGCCTTTTAAATTGGCCGATTAGGTCTGAAATCTTTTTTATTGGTGTACCGTGTGGCTTTTGGAGATTATGTGTACTAATAGGTTTGTGTAATTTGATGGAAGAATTTAGATTTCTTAAATTAAGGTTCGTTTCTGGGTTTCTCAAATATGAAGGTTAATTCGTAATTTTTTTTTTTTTTAAATGTAAGATGTTCGGTTCTCTCGTAATTTCAGATGTTTCCCTTATGGAACCGGTATGTGAAAAAAATTAAATAATTTTATTTTTTATATGCTTCGAAAATTTTATTTACAGAAATGGTTTGATAATTTTTCTTTTCATTTTCTTAAACATAAATGTATCCTATAAAATTTTTTCATGAATAATTATAATCATTTCAATATTTTTGATGCACATGCACAATTGAATCTGATTAAATTATAAAAGCATTACAAAAAAAATATAAAATATATAAATAACTACAGGATAAAATTGCTCTCCCACTGAATAACTACTAATAAGAACTATCATATATATATATATATATATATATATATATATATATATATATATATATATATATATATATATATATATATATACATATCTTTATACATATACATATGCAAATTAATAAAAATCCATATTAGGTAGTTCATATAGAGCAATTAACAATATTCATATATCTTCTATTTTTTTTAAATCATAAAATTAAAAAATAAACTCCATATCAAAGTGTTATATATATGATTGATACGGACTTTTAATTATCTTTAAACTGGTATAGTTACTTTAAAATATAAAATTCAAACACTTCAACTGAGATATTCGTCACTTAAAAGGTCGATATGTAGAGGCCTCAGCGTTATCAAGGAATCAACTTAAGAGATAGTCCACATTAGATACACCACAGTTTGACTACAATTTGAAACGAATATCTTCAAATGCGGCATAGGAAAGTCCTACTCTTGTTCCTTATTTCTTCGATTCAAATGGAGAATTTCAGCCGAGTTTCCAATATCTATATAAATGTCCAAAAATTTTTGGTTAGTCAACTTTTTTTCTTTTTCTTTATTTGATAGCACAATTATTCCCATGTCGATAAATCCCATATTTAAACTATCTATAACCTTTTAAGAAATAAAATTTAATTAATGTTGATAAACTGAAATATTTTTGAGTTAAAAAACATGCATTTACAAAAACATGTATATTTATAACTGCTAAGTAGTGCATATTTTAACAAAGGACTTTAATTTTAAATAAATTAAAAAATGAAATACCTGATATAAATATGTAAAATAGTTTTAATTTTTTTGTCAGTGAATATTCTCGTATAATTTATATTTTATGTAAAAAAATTAAACTCTTATCCAAATCTGTACTTTAATTATTTCCTTTTTAATCAAATTATATCAGTTTATAAATATGTGCTTTTAATCGTATCTGCTGTTTTTTCTGTTAATTTATTTTTCTACTCGGTTGTAAAAGGAATTTATTATATCTGAAATCGTTTTTAAAATGGAATTAGAAAAATAAATTAACGAATGGAAAGGAATTTAATAAAGCTAAAGGAAAATAGATTCATTACAACCAACTGGTAACGCTAATTGAAAACTAAGTATAGATTAATTCACTTAATTTAAATATAGATTTTTTTTTTTCGTGCAAATCTTGATAGAATTTCAGTTTAAATTAAAATAATTTTAAAAATGCATATTAATCTAGTTTAGAAAGACATGGAAAACAATTTATGGATTGTTTCATTTTTTTTTTTTGTTGTATTTTTCAAAGAATTAATAATTATTTAATTTTTCCGCGAAAACATTTTAAATTAATTTTAATATTTATTGTCACAAAGCCTTCGAATAAATTAATTAATTGTATTACAATTTCAGAGTTATTCGATGATGTATAGATACCCCATCACATTTGTTAATCACATTTTAGAATTTTTATATCTAATAAAACGTAAAATTCCCCAGGAAAAATTAAAAATTTACATACATTTTCGTGAATAACAATACAGGTTTAATAAATATTATTTTTCTCCTTTAATTAGTTTTCAATTGAAAAAAAAATCTTTCATATTTTTATCAAAATATTATTTGCAGAAATGTATAAAATTAATATTGTAATGTGCAGGTTGGGCAACCAAATTGTAACTGGGTGTGGTTGGCTGAAAAATTTGAGGCACAGGTTGGAAAACTCACAGCTTTATTTACATACGCAGTAACATCACACACATAAAATTAGAGCCATACAATATTTAACACATTTAAAAACATATAATTATAGATTCGCGGAAGGATTCCAATTTTAAACCGGAAATCAAATACCAGCTACGCGCAGGATGCGAGAAATATACTTCCCCTTCGCGTGAGAGTCTATAGGCGGACTAAATCACCGGGATGTGCTAAATATATTTCTTCTGTGGATGAGAGAATATAAACTAAACGTTTCTCAGTGGGAGCGTAGGTTTGCTCTATACTTCGTCTCGGGTGAGTCTCCTGAACGCAAAAGGGGTGCGTGCACTATTGCCAGTGTGTAGGAGAAGCATGGTTACAATATTTTTAATTATACTTCGTCAAATAAATTTTATTTTATTTATAATTTAAATGTAGGAAAAAGTATCCATTACAGCTTAAACATTTAATTTACAATAAATTTTTGCATACATAACTGAATTCTCAAATTGAATATACTACTTAAGAATATATTTCTAGAATTACTTCTTTCCAATATATAAACTACATATATATTGGAAAGAAGAATATATAAATACTTCTTTCGGATATATTTCTTTACGAACAATCAAAAATAAATGAATATAATATCCTGTTTCTTTTTATTATGTGATTAATTTGTTACATTTAATTTAGACAATAACTTGGTCTTGATATACAATAACATATAAATTAACTATGAATTCGTTCTACAGAAAAAAATAGCCATATAAAATGAAACTAAACTAAAATGGATTTAACTAAAAATAAAATATATTATTTAAATTTTGCGGCAAAGTTAAAATTTGTAATGCTTATCCTTTCAAAATAAATTGGCTGAAAAAAAATACGTAACCCCTGTCGTAATACTGCTACTTCAAATGATTTTTAAGAGTTAACAATTTATTTTTGTGGTATTAAAATATAATACGAACATAATATTTTATTTTTAATAACTTTGCTTTACATTATTTAATTGTTATAACCATGTGTCTGCATAACGTTAAACTCATAATCATCTTACTTAATAGCACTTAAATTAAGATTAAATTCATTCTTCAGACAAGTTTTAATCTTTCGTCTAGACAATATTTTTTATCTGAATTCTTTGTTTTCTGCATCATATTGTTTTCCAATCAAAGTGTTTAAATTCTTGTTTTTTTTTCCTTCATTTATTTTCAATTTATTATGATTATTTTTTTTTTTTATCTTGAAGGGACGTTTAATGTCATTATAATTTCGCAATGAATCTACTTTTAACGGAAAACGAAATTCATGAAATTCAAGATAATATAAAAAAAAATAGAATGATTAACGACGTTATCAGTTTGACAATCTTCATTTTGTTAACTATTTTTTAAAGATTTCAGAAAAGGCATTCTGCAATCCAGATGTTTTACATGCATTTTTATACACAGTAAACTAATTCTTTACATTTGTTCGATAGCTCGGCCACAAAAATATAAACTCAAATAATCTTCGACACAGACACGAAGAAAAGAATGGACTGTATAAATTTAATCTCCTTTATTTAGGCAGCCATCAAGCTCGAAGATGGACTGCCACACACAACCTTTCTCGTTGGTTACACTTATTGAACTCTTTTACTTATGCAGCCATCAAGCTCGAAGATGCACTGCCACACGACCATTCTCGTTGGTCGTAGTTGTTCAACTCATTTAGTTTATGCAGCCATCAAGCTCGAAGATGCACTGCTCACACAACCTTTCTCTTTGGTTGCAGAAGTTCAACTCACTCTTACATTCTTTTCTCTCTCTCCTTCACCTCCCCCTGCCAGACACCCCCACAGACAGGATGTTTTTCTGGACATAGGGCGTTGACCTCCCCTAAGCAGGGGGACATGGGTTTCGACGTAACAACATTCATTTGTAATTTTTGTAAATAAGAAACTAAAATTAGAAATTTAATATGAATACGTCATACAGAAAATATAGCCGTATAAAACAAAATCTAAATAAATGGATTTAACAAAAAAAAAAAATGTATTATTCAAATTTTGCGGCAAAGTTTTCAAACTAAATTGGCTGAAATAATACCTAACCCTGTCGTAATACGGCTACTTTAAAAGATTTTGTGAGTTAACAATTTCTTTTGGGGGAATTAGAATATAATACGAACATAATATTTTATTTTTAATAACATTGATTTACATTATTTCATAGCTAGAACCATGTGTCTGCATATTTATCGTTAATTCACCTTACTTAATAGCACTTAAAATTGAGATTAAATACAATCTACAGACAATTTTTAATCTTTCGTCTAGACAATTTTTTTTTTTATCTAAATTCTTTATTTTCTACTTCATATTGTTTTCCAATCAAATTATTTAAATTCTGGTATAGTTCCTTCATTTATTTTAAAATTATTATAATTATTTTTTATCGTACGGTAACATTTAACGTCGTTATAATTTCGCAATAAATCTAACTACAAGGAAAAGCAAAATTCATGAAATTCCAAAGAATATTAAAAATAATAATAATAAAATGATTAACATCATTATCATTTTGACGCTTTTCTGTATGTTGAATATTTATGTTATAGATTTCAAGATGGGTATTCTGCAATCTAGATGTTTTAGACGAAATTTTTATACATAGTGATCTAATTATTTACAGGCATTTGTAAATTTTGTAAATAATGAACTAAAATTAGAAATTTTATGTGAATACGTCATACAGAAAATATAGCTATATAAAACAAAATCTAACCAAAAAATAAAATGTATTATTTAAATTTAGCGGCAAAATAAATTTTTTTAATGCTTATCTTTTCAAAATAAATTGGCGGAAAAAAAAACGCAACCCTTTCGTAATATGGCTATTTCAAATGATTTTGCGAGTTAAAAGTTTCTTTTCGTGGTATTAAAATATAATACGAACATAATATTCTATTTCTAATGACTTTATTTTGCATTATTTCATAAGTATAACAATGTGTCTGCATATTTATCATTAAACTCATAACCATATTACATAATAGCACTTAAATTAAGATTAAATTCAATCTTCAGACAAGTTTTAATCTTTCGTCTAGACATTTTTTTGTATGAATTCTTTGTTTTCAATATCATATTGTTTTCCAATCAAATTGTTTAAATTCTTGTAGGGTTTCTTCAATTATTTTGTATTTATTATGATTATTTTTTAATTGCAAAGTAACATTTAACGTCGTTATAATTTCGCAATAAATCTAACTACAGGGAAAAACAAAATTCATGAAATTCCAAAGAACATTAAAAATAATAATAATAAAAGGATTAACGACATTATCATTTTGATACTTTTCTGTATGTTGATTATTTTTGTTATAGATTTCAAAAAAGTCATTATGTAAACTACGTGCTTTACACGAAATTTTTATACACATTAATTTAATTCTATACATTCATTTCTAATTTTTGCAAATAATAAACTAAAATTATAAATTGACTATGAATTCGTCATACAGAATACACAGCCATATAAAATAAAATCTAACTAAAAGGGATTTAGCTAAAAAAAAATTATTATTTAAATTTTGCGGCAAAGTTAAACTCCGTAATCCTTATTTTTTTTCAAAATAAATCGGCTGAAAAATACGTAACTGTGTCGTAATACGGTTACTTCTAATGATTTTGAGTTACACAGTACTTTTGTGGTATTAAAATACAGTCATGTCCATAAATTAAGGATAATGAAGTTCAGGCAAAGAAAGAGACAGAAGCAAAAACAAATTTGACTTATTTGTAAAGTCTATTTATTAAACAAAAGGTAAAGAGCAAAAATATGCTATATGTTTGATATAATTAATAAAAATTGCGATTTTTACTCCCTGGAGAAAATTTAAAAAAAAACCTATTTACAAAAAAAAAAAAACACTATAACATGGTTAGTATGATGGTTAATATGGAGTATGTCTCCCGGACGATGTAATACAGGCCTTACAACGCCTAGGCATGCTGAGTATCAAATTATATATCTGATCTTGGGGAATATTACACCACTCATCAAGCAATGCCCTCCGAAGTTCCGGTTGACAGGGGTTGACGGGCTGCAATTCGTCGGCCAAGCATATCCACACATGCTCTATTGGATTCAAGTCCGGTGAGTATGCTGGCCAATCCATACGGATGATATCCTCCAATTGAAGGCATTCGTCTACAATGTTTGCACGGTGAGGACGGGGTTGTCCTCCATAAACAGAAATTCAGCACCCATGGCGCCCCGAAACAAACGTACATGTTGTTCCAGAATGACATCCGTATAGATGTGGCCTGTCATCGTTACACTCTGAACATGCAGGTCATTTCTGGAACCAAGAATAATTCCTTCCCAAACGAGCCATCCTGCACCCCCGTAACGGTGTCGTTCAATGGTGTTCTCTTGGTGGTAACGGGTACCTGGCGCTCCATATGAAAGTCCGGCGAGAATCAGACTGCAAACTAAACCTGGACTCGTCGGAAAACATCACACCAGACCACTGTTGCGGTGTCCACAATGCATGCCTCTACTCCAGGTTAATCGCAGGCGACTGTGAGTTACGGTAAGTGGAACAAATCTGAAAGGCCTACGAGCATATAGACCAATGTGCCCTAAGCGTCTGTAAACGGTCTGCCTTGAAACTGTCCTACCGGTAGCTGAAGAGAGCTGACGAGACAGGTCTGATGCTGTGCTCCGTCTGTTTCTTTTGGCAGTAACTGCTAAATACCGGTCCTCATTCGGCGTTGTAACTGGGGGGCGATCTGTGCTGTAACATCTACTCACATTACCATCCTCTTGGAATCGTTGCCAAAGCCTGGATATGATACTATGGGCGATTCCAAGTTCCTCGGATACTTCCAGCTGTTTACGCCCACATTCCAGTCGTCCGATATTCCTACCACGTAAAAATCATCCTAATGCTTCCTTTGTGCCATAAATATGCGGTTATTGCACTGAAAGGCTTTTTAAAGCGCTTGTGAACAATTTTACTTCTTTGCCACCATTCCTTATATACCCTCTCTTACACTCTCGTCATTGTGAAGTACTATCCGCGCCATCTGGTGGTTTCCTGTAATTTGCATATTTCTTCTTCAAGATGTGTGTGATAATTCTATAGGTGAAATTTTTATTTTAGAGTTCAATTTCTGTGATTCTTGAATTATCCTTAATTTATGAACATGAATGTATAATATGATCATAATATTTTATTTTTAATAACTTTGCTTAGCATTATTTCATTGCATGTCATCTTACTTAATAGCACTTAAAATAAGATTAAATTCAATCTTCAGACAAGTTTTTTAATCTTTCGTCTAGACAATTTTTTTATTTGAATTCTTTGTTTTCTGCATCATATTGTTTTCCAATTAAATTGTTTAAATTCTGTTATCTTTCCTTCATTTATTTTAAATTTATTATGATTTTTTTGTCTTGAAGCGACATTTAATGCCATTATAATTTAGTAATGAATCTAATTTTTAACGAAAAATAAAATACATGAAAATCAAGAGAATATTAAAAATATATATAATGATTAACGACATTATCATTTTAACCACTATTATTTATTTGTGTAATAGATTTCAAAAAGGCATTCGGCAATCCAGACGTTTTTACACGAAATTTTTATTCCCAATAAACTAATAATTTACATTCATTTGTAATTTTTGTAAATAATAAATTACAATTATAAATTGTCAATGAATTGCCAAACAGAAAATATAGCCGTATAAAAGAAAATCTAACTAAAATTAATTTTATAAAAAAAATGTATTATTTAAATTTTTGTTGTCGTAATACGACTATTTGAAACTATTTTAAGAATTAGCAATTTCTTTTTTACGGTATTAAAATATAATACGAATAGAATATTTTATTTTTAATAACTTTGCTTTTGCATTATTTCATAACTATACCCTGTGTGTCTTACATATTTATTGTTAAACTCATAACCATCTCATTTAATACCACTCAAATTAAGATTAAATTCAATCTTCAGACAAGTTTTAATCTTTCATCTAGACAATTGTTTGGTCTGAATTTTTTTTCTTTTCTGCATTATCTTTCCGTCATTTATTTTCAATTTATTATTATTATTTTTTATCTTTAAGTGACATTTAATGCCATCATAATTTTACAATGAATCTAATTTCACGAAAAACAAAAATTCACGAAATTCGAGAGAACATTAAAAAAATAGAATGATTAACGACATAATTATTTTGCCACTATTCTTTTATTTATTTTATAGATTTCAAAATGACATTCTGCAGTCTTAATGTTTTATATGAATTTTTATGCATAGTAATCTATTTCTTTATATTCATTTGTTAATTTTTGCAAATAATAAACTAAAATTATACGTCAGACAGAAAATATAGCCATATAAATAAATAATATCTAACCAAAATAAAATGTATATTTTATTGTATAATGTATATATTTTTTAACTAAAAACAAAATGTATTATTTAAATTTTGCCGCAAAAATTATATTTTGCAATGCCTATCATTTTATATAAATTGGCAGTAAAAAATTCGGCAACCCCATCGTAATATGGCTACTTCAAATGATTTTGAGAGTTAAAAATTTATTTTGTGTAATAGAATATAAGACGAACATAACATTTTATTTTTACAACTTTTGCTTTGCATTATTTCATAATTATAGTATAATCATGTGTCTGCATATTTATCGTTAAACTCATAACGATCTTACTTAATGGCACTTAAATTAAGATTAAATTCAATCTTCAGACAAGTTTTAATCTTTTCGTCTAGACAATTTCTTTTTATCTGAATTCTTTGTTTTCTGTATCATATTGTTTTCCAATCAAATTGTTTAAATTCTTGCATGATTTTTCATTTATTTTAAATTTATTATGATTATTTTTTTTATCTTGAAGTGTTATTTGACGCCATCATAATTTCGCAATGAATCTATTTTCAACGAAAAAAAAATATCCTTGTAAAAATTTAGAATGATCAACGGCATTATCATTTTAAAATTTTTTTTTCCGACTACTTATATTATAGATTTCAAAAAAGCATTCTACAATCTAGATGTTTACCTGAATTTTTATACAGATTAATCTAAATCTATACATTCATTTGTAATTTTTGCAAATAATAAACTAAAATTGTAAATTGAATATGAATTCATGATACACAAAATATAGCCATATAAAAATAAATTTTAATAAAATGGATTGTGTAAAACAATAAAACGTATTATTTAAATTTAAAACAAATTTTAAGAATTAATTAATTTTTTTTCGAATGCTGGTAATTTTTGAAATAAATCATTCATCGCTCAAATGACAGAAACATAGCAAATTCAACGTCGTCAATAATGCACCAATGTAAAAGGGAGCCTGTTAAATTACACCCATATTTTGTTGTAAAATTTTTGAACAAATATTTAGCAGGAATGGCATTCAGAGAATATCAACACTCGTTCATCAATCCTTGACGTAACAGATGATAATTTAGGCCAGTTGAAGTATTTTAGTGTTTATAGAGATGAATTACGAATATACAAGCCTTATATTGATAGGAGTTAGTTTATCGCATAAAATGTTTAGATCAAATATCAATTATGAAGTTACATAACATAGTTAAATAATTCAATAAAAGATAACGTGTAAGTAATTATAGAGTGTTATAAAGAACAACAAAATTTACGACTAGTTTATGCTTTTAGTGTCTGTTTGACAAAAAAATAATAAGTGCCTTTTTCTTGATATTAATGAGATTTTTGCTTACATTTATCCCATGTTTAAAATTTCCCACCTATTATTAATATGTTATTTTTTTTTCTAAATAACTGTCTGTCTAAAAGATATTATTGAAAATAATCACGAATAAAATTAATTAATAAATATTTAATTTAGTATATCTTGGAAGAGAGAAACTCCAAAGAGTACAGAATTTATGGAAGTTGTAAACTGAGGGAATGGTTTCTTAAGTAATGACTTTGCAAATTAAAGATTAAAAAGTACAGGCGAAGAAATGTAGTAGGACGCAATTTTATTTTTGAGTTCCTTTCATTATTGTTGCTTCAAAGTATTTTGTTATAGATGGAATCATTTTATTAAGAACGATATTGAGATGCCCAGTGTGATGTTCTCTCTCTCGGTCTCTACTTGTATCTCTCGATTTATATATATATATAAGGAACTCAAAATAAAATGGCTTCCCTAATACATTTCTTCGCCTGTACTTTTTAAATCTTTAATTTGCAAAGTCTTTACTTAAGAAATATATATATATATATATATATATATTATATATATATATATTATACATATATAATGCAATGAAATTTTTTTTAAAGACAGCTGAAGTATTTTAGTGTTTTTAGAGATGAATTTAGTATAAACAAACCTTACATTGATAGGAGCTAGTTTATCGCGTAATGAGTTTAACGGTCAAATATCAATTATGAAGTTACACAACATAGTTAAATAAATTTAATAAACGATAAGGTATAAGTAATTATAGAGTGTCAGAAAAAAAATAACGAAATTTAAGACTAGTTTATGCCTTTACTGTTTATTTTGACAAAAATAATAAATCCCTTTTTTCTTGGTATTAATGAGTTTTATGTTTATCCTTTAAAATTTCTCACCTATTATCAATATGTTAATGTTTTCTAAACACCTATCTGTCTAAGAAGATATATGAAAAATAATTACGGATATTATCAATAAAAAGAACTTTAGCAATATATACTTTATAAAAATGCTCAGTAATGCTTCGCATGCAATATTAAACTTTTATCTAAGCGAAAATAAACACAGACGCATAAGATGATCGATAACTGTATCGTCTATTACTAAAATAGCGATTTCGACGCCCTGTAGTCCTTTCGTCGAAATTAGAAAAGAACCTGGTGAAATTACCTTCATCATGAAAGCGGTAACTTCCTCTGTTACTGCTCCTGAATGACCTTAATTTGTGACCTTGATAGTTGCACGTAAAAAGTGTTAACTTTCCTCCCTTTTGTTTTTGCTAGCCCTTCTCTACTTCACTCTGCTAACAATGGAGGGACCATCATTATCGTTTGCGTTGACAAGAGTGGCTGAAGTTAATGGTTTTTCACCCCTCCTAACCCACTGTGTCCCTTAAGGATATAGTTCTAACGGTCGAAAATAAAGGAGTCAGGCTAAACTTGACTTAGTTGTTTTTATTTATTACAGGTAAATAAAAAATACAATAAACGCCGAAAATAGTTTTTTTTTTGTTCAAAAAAAAAAAACAATCAAGACAATGCCTTGGATATATTATAGAAAAAGAGATCCCAGAAAAGATTCATTAAAAAGTTTTTTTTTTTACTTCAGGGACGTTTACAACAAACGGGTATAACACGATATTAAGCAGTGATCGACAGAGGATATCAATAAAAAGTGAATTTGATTAGTTGAAATTGTCTATTCCTTCAGTTTGCTTATGGGTGATGTTTGTAACTGATGAATCGTACATAATGTTCATTTTTACGATATTAATATCACAGTATAAGGAACATGGGATTCTCTGTTAATTAATTTTCACTTTATTTCAAAATGAGAAGAATCGAAAGTCTCTTTTGCTGAAGGACATAGATTTAAAAAATCTGCGTCTAGAAAACCTTTATTAGATACGATGAGATATATAATAATGAAAATTTTATATATCTTTACTGTGAAAGTCCGGTTTACTGTATATGTATGTATATATCATTAATAAAATTATTCAATCTGTAATATCACAATACTTTTAAGCAAAATAAGTAAGGGGAACTCAAGAATGTTATTTAAAAAATGGCTTCCCTAATACATTTCTTCGACAAAACTTTTAATCTTTAACTTCCAAAGTCATTATTTAAAAACAAAAAACATTCCATTAGTTTACAATTTCCATAAATTCTGCACGTTATGGGAGTTCTTCTTCTATCAAGATATAGTACATTACTCTATCTACGACTCCATTCCACTTTCCCACGCTGTTAATTAGCAGAACCCCGTAGAGGGCAATTAATCACCCCAGTCTACTTAGATGAGTTTATAATGGCAATAAATCTATCCAGTCAGACAAATTATTGTTCAATCGATCAAGCAATCACCACTTAAAGGTCATATTATTGTAACACAATGCTACTTGTTATACAATATATGATTTGTTATACAATTTGAGAGTATGATTACCGCTAGTGTACTAGGTGTCCAAAATGGTAGTGCTTTTAGTTCTCTTTGTGAGTAATATTTTGGTTTTGCATTGATGTGTTATGTTCTTTATATATACATATATATATATATATATTTCTAATGCAGCTGGCAAACACTTAGACAGCTTGGTCTTGATGCCTTAAGGCAAGCGCTGCACAGACGTTACTCACTTTGCACTACCCAGGGGGCGCTTGTAACTTGAAGATAAGCCACAAACGCGGAGTAACAAGACCCTCGAGCAACGCTCTACTATCGATCATATTAGACCGGACCGGACCTACGATCATATTAGACCGGACCTACGGTTTAAAGTGTATTCCGAACCACTACAAACATCCATGGTGCCGCCGGGACTCGAACCTGAAACCTGTGGTACCGGAAAGCCAGAGCTCTAGCCACTCGGCATTCAGGCCCCGTGTTCTTTATATACATAATACAACATAAAATAGTATGAAGTTAATTAATTAATTTTTTTATTTTAATTAAACAATTATTTTTAAGTTTCTTCGTTCGCTTCGAAAGAAAAGATAATGAAAGACATGCATGTGTGAATCGATATAAAACTGCTGTATTTGTTCATTTTTTTAAGACGATAATGCGCTCCTTGCTATGGGAAAATTCAATAATTTCTTAATGTATTGTACTTAGCATAAAAAAAAATATGTCAAAATTTTTAAGGCTTTATTCATGAAATGAGTATATCTAGAAAATAATACTTATTTATACATATTGCCTGAAATATTATATTTTTAAAATATTGAAAATAAATATGAAATGTTTTGTAGTTGTCAAAATTTCCCTAATAAGAATTCCATTTAGTTGAAGACTTCTTAGTAGATAAATAAAAGTTTTCATGACAGAAAAAGTTTTTTGTTTTACTGATTTTTTTTCCTTTTTTCAGGAAATCTGTTCTGATATATATTCATATAAAATATTACTTCTGTTTACTAAAAGGAATAAGTCATTTAAATTAAATGTTTCTAAATAAAAATTCATTAAAAATAATTTTAAAAAAAATATAATGTTTTGATTATTTTAATTTGTGAAAAAAAAAAAGGTAATTAATTAAATATATATATAAATTTTTGAAAACATTTTATGCATGAATTTTATTCTGCAACATTTCAATGTAAGTACATAAATTCAATTTGATTATTTGATTATTATAGTTACATTTTATAGAGCTTTTCAAAAAAATTATGTATTCATTAACAAAAATATCTAAATAACAGTTAAATGATTAAACGTTTAAAATTTATATTTTATTAACAATACAGAATCTAAATTACAATACAGAATCTAAAGGAATAAGTCATTTAAATTAAATGTTTCTAAATAAAAAATTCATTAAAAATAATTTTAAAAATATAATGTTTTGATTATTTTAATTTGTGAAAAAGGTAATTAATTAAATGAAAGTATAAATCATTAACAAACAGCAGTATTGCACCCATTTTGAATTTGTGTTATTTGTTCAACTCTTTAATTAATTGGTATTAATTTCTACCAATCAAAAATAATAATTGTTTAGAAAATTACATAGATATATTCTTTATAATTTTTAATTTATTTAACTTTTTCTAAATTTTTTAATGTATTTGAAACTTTACATCCATGTCAAATATAATAAAATATATAGTATTCTATGGCAGCTAGAATATACTCAATGTCTAGTGTCCCAGATGTTTCATTTCGAAGGCATAATACAGTGTAATGGGCTAATACACTACACTAATTTGGAGTTTAACTAATGCACTCATAAATTAGCTCATACAATCCTTTCGCTTTTCCAAAGGATTTCTTGGTTAAGACTTCATTAGGTTTAACTTCATAGATTGGTAAATTGCTATTCATAAACATGCATTGTTCTAAGCTTCCTATCTAAGTTAATTCAGTTCTCAGTTAAATAAGAATCCAGTAACTGCAACTGAATGATTTTCATATATAATAACTGAAACGCAATTAAAATAAAATCATCATTATCATTTGTTTTATATACTTCAATTTAACAATGCATATTTATCAAAATAATTTTGCCTACAAAGTTGAAATGCTAAAGTGGAAAGGAGTTTCGAAATAATCGTCCTTTAACAATTAAATAAATATTTTGCAGGCATATAAATATATTATAAGCAATTATTTCTTTTTATACATTGTAGTATTTTATAAACAAATTGATTAGGTATAACCACATAGATTGGTAAATTGCTCTTCATAAACATGAATTGTTCTAAAGTTCCTATCTAAGTTAATTCAGTTCTGAGTTAAATAAGAATCCAGTAACTGCAACCGAATGATTATCTATTTCATTTTTATCATAATTAAACTCAATTAAAACATCATTTGTGTTTGTTTATACACCTCAATTTAAGAATGCATACTTGTAAAAATAATTTTGTCTATAAAGTTAAAATACTTGTAAACATTCGATAGATAAATTTAAATATATTCAGTTTTCAGATGTGATATTTTTTTACTGAAACATGACGCAAAATTCTTAAGCATATGTATTTGAGAAAAAATTCTTTTCCAGAAAATGTTTACGTGAACGCTTTTCTGTTAAAAGTTTCTTAAATAAGCGATGCTTTTCCAGTACGTTTCTGAACATTCTATTCATGTCGATTCTAAAGAACTTTCAAAGAAAGTCGAGTTTCTTAAAATCGTACCTGTAACCATTAAATAAATATTTTGCAAGCATATAAATATTTTATAAACCTTTTTCTACCAGGAATTCTCTGTAAATAATGTTTTTTTTTTAATATAATGCTATTTGTTTCAAAAAGAAACGATGTTATTCTAAGAATAAAACAATTTAACATAGCAAATTTTAAGCAATTTGTATAATTTCTTTTCATTAAATTAAAACATCTGTCAATAATGTATATAAAAATTGGAACAATGTCATCTCAATGGACGAGTAATTTTAATATTTTTCTGCCGTTTAATTATAAATTAATAAATAAATGCAAAACTAGTTAGATATATAACTTTAGTAATATGCTATATATTAATCATTAACATTTTTTTCCAAATGAATTGCTTTCAGAAACAAAGTATATATATATTACTTATCATATGTATGTGATAATTAGTAAGTCAAATCATTATAAAAATATGAGATTAAATTATGTATTAACTACACTACATTGTTTAACATTAGCTATTAGGCCTTTTTAACATTAAAATTATGAAATATTTGCTGCTTGATATTTTGGAAGAATTTTATCAACTTTATAATGAACAATATTCTACGAAATATAAATTCAAAATTAATTGAATTTTTCTTAATTTTCTGAATTATTTATTGTTTTTTTTTTATTATTTTGTAATTTTTTTATATTAAGCAGGATTTTTTATTTCTAATTAATTCAATAATTTCAATTATAATGTATTTTTTTGTAGTAAACACATTTAAATACATTAATACATGTATTATTTACATTAATAGGTTACATTAATAAAAATAATACAATGTACATCATTATTAATTATCTTTATATCAGAGATAATTAACAATGATGTCTCTTTTCTCTATCCTATTGTTTCCAGTAAACTACCATTATCAATTTTTGTGTTCTTTATTTTCAGTGGCCACTTCTCACATGAAATTTTTGCCGGAACCAGAATTTGCAGAGCCGATTCCTAACGTCACCGTGTCTGCAGGACGAGATGTTAGTCTACCATGCGTAGTGGACAACTTGGGCACCTATAGGGTAAGAACCTGTATGTTTGTATTATTTTACATAGGAAACATCTAATAGAAATTTTCAATCATCCAAAACACGTTTTATCTTTATTATTTTTGGGCGTGGTCAATTCTTTTGATTATTCAAACACATGAAATATTCACGAACATGTTCACAAAAATAACACTTTGTAACCAGGAATAAAATGATTTTAAATTCATTACTAACTTGATTTGCTGTAATTAGCTATGTTAGGTAGGACAACATGCAACATTTTTATGGCACTATTTTGTCATTAAGGCTTTATGACACTAAGACCAGATTTAACCAACCTTAGACAAACAATTAATCACATACTTTTTTTTTCAATCTGTTATCACCATTCCCATACTACTACAATAATCCTGCTAAAAAAAAAAAAAAAAAAAAAAGCAATAAACATTTATACTACTTCTTTATCTTCCGACAAAAAAACCGATTATACTATTGCACCTTACCACAAAACCACTATACTACTATAAATCAAACTACAACAAAACCAATTATACTACTATAAACCAACTACCAAAACCAATTATACTACTACAAACCTACTGCAACAAAAAACCACTATACTACTATAATGGCTATTACAACAAAACCAATTACACCAATTTAAGCCTACTACAATATAGCAATACATTGTGTTATTATTCATTATATGGCAAGTTTGAAATAGTTACATATTACATATTTATAAAATATCCAATGAGGTATGAAAAAAAAAAAAAGATAAACTAAAAACTTTGATTGCTAATGTAGTGTGTTGAAACTAGTATAAATCAGTAAAAAAATTTAATGAGATATATATTTATTTTTGTATGTTTGGCTCATGGTCACTATTGAGACATTGTAAACCATCAGGTTTACTGTTACTCACGTTTGTCCACTTTCACTGTTACTGAATTAGATGCAGACTCTGATTTATAGAATATTGTTTTTAAAATTTATTTCTATTACTTATTGATCTTTCGAATTTTGTTTGTTTTTTATAAATTGTTTTTTTTATGTTATTAAATAGTATTTTAATTGAACTGGTTTTTACATTGAGTTAATTTTTCAATGAGGAATTATTGTATAATGGCGGATTGAGCGAGACAGGTATAAAATTAACCGCAGTACCGCATTAAGTTTTGCTTAAATTGTGCAGAAGTTAGTGGCTTAAGTTTTTCAGGTGATCAATAAGTTTTTCCAATAATACAAATAACTGTCAGTTATTATATAAATTTTGCCTTAACCAATCAGAAAGTTTCGTGCATGCTACTGCTTTTTTTAGGAACATATATTTTCCGTTTGTAATTTTTTTTCCAAAGTAGTAATTATTTATAGTAATTTTTAACTTTTTAAAAAGTTAAAAATCATATTTTCTTCCTTATATTCTTTTTATAAGATCCTTTTTTTTTTAAATTTTTATTTCGAATTAATGCAACTAAAAATATAGAGATCATGAAGAGGTTGGGTTTCGTAAACTAATTTAAATAGAGACTTCGTATTGGGCATGTCTATTGCACTGCCATGATTACAGAAGAGGAACCTGTAGGCTTTGAATTATTTGCAGAATGGAAGATGTTGTCATTGGAAATTCAGGCAAAAAACTATGTTTTTAAATTAATAATAATAATATTTTTTACACATCAGTGTTGTTATTATTATTATTCATTTAATATATATTGTAATCTTCTGTTCCACTCAGGGTGAGATTTGAAAACTAAGAGTGTTTTTATAACAGTTAATACATTTATGTTCACATCAAATTCTATGTAAGAATGGTAATTAGTTTCACAATTTGAATTTGATTTGATAGAACTTTTGATTTTTTTACAAAAATTTGAACAATTTGCCTGCTTCTTTTGGCAAGGCAAATCAGCATTTCTGTGGTTTTCGGAGTTGTGAGTACAACGAGTTCAGAGATATTTAAACTCTTTCATATTCTTCTATCAGTAGGAACATAAGTAAGGTTTCTCAACTTTTTTGTTATATTTGGTTTTATCATTTCAGAGTCATTAAGCATAAGGACATGGCCTTATGCTAAGGACACTGGAATGAATGAACTCGCACATAAAATTTATGAACCCAGCATATTTAAAGGAAATTAAAAAGTATACAATTCAACTGATTCTAATGATACATTATATTTTATTACAATACGACACAAAAATAAATAAAAGTGAGTGGCTTTTGTATTTATAAGATTTCCTTGTATTTTCAATAAAATAAATAAAATATGATTATATATCATATTCTGCTTAAATTTTTTGATATAAATTTATTTAATTTTACATGTACCCATATATACACAAAAATTGTAGAATATGCTCTCAACTGAATTTTAGGAAAACATTAATGTCACAGCTTATGCTTCAAAAAGAAATTTGTATGCACGCCAAATATATACAATATTTTAACTTAACAAACAAAACATTTACTAACATATATTTAAGAGACAGTATGCATTAAAGATAACGTAATTTTAAATACATATATAAATATAAATTTTTGAAAATATTTTATGTATGAATTTTATTCTGCAACATTTCAATGCAAGTACAGAAATTCATTTGATTATTTGAATTTGAATAGTTACATTTATAGAAATTTTCAAAAAATTCTGTAAGCATTAATAAAATGTCACAATAAGATTTAAATGATTAAACTATTAAAATTTATATTTTATTAACAATAGAGAACTTAAATTAACTATTCATACTTCAGTGTATTCAAAAAATCATATCTGAATACAGAGAATCACATTTTCAGAAAACCACTAAGTTTGTACTTAGTAAAATAAATAAGTTTGTACAAATAAAATTTTTTTAATTGTATATTTCAAACTTATCATCAACCACAAATCTCTATACAATAAATTTCAATTCAACGACATTTTATAATTAAAGTTTACATTATATTGAAAACTAAATATTTAATTGTCCCTTAATAATAAACATAAGAAGCATGTAGGTTAATGTGTTGCAGAAGTATAAATTTCTGATGTGATTCTGTTAATTAAAATCTAAAAAGAATTAATAAAAAATATCATTTATATTATCATCTTTTTTTATTTTATTTTTTTTTTCAATTTTATGAAGCCATTTAAATTTGTATAAAAATATGATATATATATTTTTTTAATTTGTATATTTCTTCACATTTATTGAATATGGATAATTTTAGAAACATCTCAAAATAGCTTAAAATTTAGATTTAAGCTAAAAATAGCTTTTATACGTTACAGATAAAGAATACCTTAAAAGTGCATCATCTAAAATTTATGCGAAGACCTTTTTCTAGTTCTTCTGTTCTCGTGAACTTTTAATACCTCCACGGTTAAAAAAAAAAAGGAGGGAGAAAGAGACAGAGATAGAGAGATAATTTTTTCACAGTTAAATTCAATCACCATTTCATCTGCACTCATTCAAAAGGGCCGGTCCATAAATAATTCTTTCCTTAAACAATGTCTTCGAACTAAAAGTACTGAATAAGAAGAAGAAGAAAACAACAGGAAAGAAATCCTAAGAAATGGTGCAAATCTTTTCGTTTTCCCCACGAAATCTGAAAGAAAAAGACAAAACGAATAGAGAAAGAACAAAAAAAAAAAAAAAAAAAAAAAAAAAATCATGAAAGAGAAGACACATTTCCTATACATTTTACATCCTTTTATTTTTTATTTCCCAAAAAAGGATCTGAATGCGGAAAATAAGAAGATGGCCGGCATCTTATTGATAGGTGGATGGAAAAGCGTTTTGATGAGGGAGACCTTCAGAGGTGGAGAGCTCTATAGCGTGCCTGAATGGCATTCAGGAATGTCTCCGTAAACGTTGCTGAAAACGCTGCTGCTTCAATGTCACGCGGATACCACGTCACTTCTTTGCCGGGAACGTCAATTCTTTCAGTGGAACCTTTCAAAATCCGATCCGACCTCTAGAGCCCCCCTGTCCTTTGTTTACTTGCTTATTTAGTTCTGGATGGGTCTGAAAACAGAGGGACACAAGGAATGTGGTGAGGAATGTTTCGGGCTGTCAGTGTTATTGCGCGTGTCGAATTCGTGGTTGCGACTGTTTATATTGTTTGTTTGTTTCTTTTGGGGAAGGATAAGGATGGAGAGGGTTTTAATTCTTGGGAGATTTTATTGTTTGGGTGCAGTGTTATTGAAGGAAGATAGTTCTGTTGTAGTACACAGTTTATTTCGATGCGATCGGTGCAGATATGAGATTCGAAGGATTTTGTTGCAGTGAATGTATTCTTTATGTGGAAATAAAACCCTAAAGTTTCCTGCTTTCTGTGGAATTACTTTTTTTTTTTTTTTGTTTTTGCCTTTGAAGACTTTATTTCTGGGAAACAATATTGTTGAATCAGTGCAGTGTATCTTTCAGTGCAGTATTACAACAAGCAGTCGGGAAGCAGTTATATCTTTTCTTATTTGAGCACCGATTTAAGACTCTAGGAGGGTGGATTTATAAAACTGTGCGTACTGCTTGTTGAAATTGTAAATTAATATAAATTTTATTAAAAATATATTCTTTAAAACATCGCAATTTATTCATTATCATTAAATTGAAGGAATAGCTTAAACAGTGTACAAACAAAAACCATAATGGTTTTTTTGTTTTCACACTGTTTGTTTCCATGATATCGGTGCAGATATGAGATTCGATGGGTTTTGTTTTCTCTGAATATGTCCTTTATGTTAAAATAAAACCCTCAAGTTTCCTGTTTTCTTAGGAATTATTTTTTTGTGCTTTTGCCCTTCAAGACTTTATTTCTGGGGAAACAATATTGTTGAATCAGTGCTGTAGTCGGGATACAGTTAAATCTTTTTTTTATTTGAGCTGAAAGGGATACATTTAAATCTTTTCTTATCTGACCAGAAATAGTAAGACTCTAGGTGGGATTTATGAAAATGTGCATACTACTTGTCACTTGTCTACAAAAATTATAAATTAATATAAATTTTGTTAGAAATCTATTCTTTAAAATTGGAGAACTTAACCATTTTTATTAACTTAAGAATTTTTATTAACTAACTTACCATTACCATCACACTTTAACCATTATTATTAAACTGAAGGAAGATAGTTCTGTTGTATACAGTTTATTTCGATGCGATAGGTGCAGATATGAGACTCGATATATTTGTTCCTCTGAATGTATTCTTTATGTGGAAATGAAATCCTAAAGTTTCCTGCTTTCTTAAGAATTATTTTTTTGTGCTTTACCCTCCAGGACTTTATTTCTGTGAAACAATATTGTTGAATCAGTGGAGTAGAAGGTACATAGTTAAATTTTTACTCATTTTAACAGAAATGGTAAGATTCTTGGTGGGTGAATTTATTGGAATGTGCATACTACATGTTGTCTTACTTACTTGTCCACAAAAATTACTTATACTAGTACTACTTACTTGTCTTACTTTCTATATACCTGTCTACAAAAATTATAATTTAATATAAATTGTGCTAAAAATATATTCTTTAAAACAACAAATTTTATTCATTATTATTAAATTGAAGGAGATAGTTTGGTTGTAGTACACAGTTTATCTCTGATACGATTGGTGTAGATATGAGATGCGATGGATTTTGTTGCTCTGAATGTATTCTTTATGTGGAAATAAAACCCTAAAGTTTCCTGCTTTCTTAAGAATTATTTTTTCGTGCTTTACCCTCCTGGACTTTATTTCTGTGAAACAATATTGTTGAATCAGTGGAGTAGAAGGTACACAGTTAAATTTGTACTCATTTTAACAGAAATGGTAAGATTCTTGGTGGGTGAATTTATTGGAATGTGCATACTACTTGTTGTCTTGTTTCTTGCCTACAAAAATTATAAAATAATATAAATTTTTAAAAATATATTCGTTAAAACAGCACACTTTATGCACTATTATTAAATGGAAGGTAGATGGTTTTGTTGTACGCAGTTTATTTCGATGCGACCGGTGGAGATATGACATTCGATGGACTTGTTCCTCTGAATGTATACTTTATGTGGAAATACAATCCTAAAGTTTCCTTCTTTCTTAAGAATTATTTTTTGTGTATTTATCCTTCAAGGCTTTATTTCTGGTAAAAGCAATATTGTTGAATCAGTGCAGTAGTTGGGACACAGTTAAATCTTTTTCTTATTTGAGCAGAAATGGTAAGACTCTAGATGGGTGGATTTATGATGTCTACAAAATTACAAATTAGGATAAATTTTGTTAAAAATATATTCTATAAGACAGCACACTTTATACATTATTATTAAATTGAAGGGAGATGGTTTTGTTGTACACAGTTTATTTCGATACGATCGGTGCAGATATGAGATTCGATAATTTTGTTTCTCAGAAGGTATTCTTTATATGAAAATAAAACCCTTAAGTTTCCTGCTTTCTTATGAAATATTTTTTTAGTCTTTGGTCTTCAAGACTTTATTTCTTGAAACAATATTGTTGAATCAGTGCAGTACTTCTTGGCACACTGTTAAACCTTTTTTATTTCAAAAGAAATGGAAACACTTTGTTTCTCTCTACATGGATGTATGAAAATGCATACTACTTGTCTTTTTTTCAGTGCAGTTGTCTACAAAATTTATAAATTAATATAAATTTTGTTAAAGATATATTCGTTAAAACAGCACACTTTATGCACCATTATTAAATTGGAGGAAGATAGTTTTTTGTAGTACACAGTTTATTTCGATGCGATCGGGGCAGATATGAAATTCGATTGATTTTGTTTCTCTGAATGTATTCTATATGTGGAAATAAAACCCTAAAAGTTTCCTGCTTTCTTAAGAATTATTTTTTTGCCTACATAATTCAAGACTTTTTCTGGGACACAATATTGTTGAATCAGTGCAGTAGTCGAGACAGTTAAATCTTTTCTTATTTGAGAAGACATTGTTAGATTCTTGGTGGACATTGAAATGTGCATATACCACAATTAATGTGCATATGCAAAAATTATAAAATAATATAAATATTGCTAAAAGTATATTTTTCAAAACAATTTTTATTTAACAAAACCGCATATTTTATAGATTATTAGTATATTGCTTTTGAGCAAATTATGGAAGGAATATAGAGATTTATATTCCAGAAATGTGTTAAAATGTTTTTTTTTTTTAAATATTTTATTGACGCAAAAACAATATTTCGCAGTTTTTCGGAAACAAATTTAATTAAAGAAGTATATCTAGACAAATTTTATATATAAAGCCAAATTTAATTTTTTGTTGTTTGGGCACATTTTTACTGATGTAGTGCAGAGATGTATGTTATCAAAGGATGAATATTTTTGGTTTTCAAAATAAAAGAGGTCTGTCAATCAAAAAATCATTTTGAAAAAGATTTTCTTAAATAAAACCAATACAAAAGAATATATATAATTATTTGTGTAAGGTAACACAATTTAGGCTATCTTTACAAAATGAAATAATGCCTTTTTGACAGGTAAAAAGATATATGTATATATCGTTATATATATGTATATACATCATTTTAGACTGATAGAAAGCTGATAAGAATGTTATGTTACTGATATAATAAAATAAGACAATTGAATATACAATCATATTGTGTGATTTATACATTTGCCAGAATTCCAAGACTTTTCTTGAAGCTTGTAATCTACACTCCTTTAAGATTTGAAGGATTGAGAGTGTTAAATATTTGCTTATAATTATGCTTTTTAATTATATTTTAACAGTTTTATCATATTATATTAAATTATAATATATATATATATATATGTGTGTGTGCTTTTATGTATGTATCCTTGTATCATACTGAATATGTTTATACCTTGTATATCTGCATTAGGGATTGCAATACCGGTATACCGGGATACCGAATACCGGTATTTTGAGCCATTTGTACAATTTTGTAATACCGATATTCACAAGTTTAAATTCCGGTTTTTCAGTATTTACTAGAAATTTAGAATTCTTATCTGTGAAAAAATTCTTATGTGTGAAATTCTTATTCTTATCTGTGACTTTTTATTCAGAATTCTGATCTGTGAAAACAAGGTTGTAGTTGTGAAGAGAGCGTATAATATTTCGACATTTTTTTAAATTGGCGAGTTTGTTATTCGCATTGTATTTGTATATCATACTTTAGAAATCAAAATATTTTTCAGATTTATTACATATATACTCATAAATAATACCTCATAATAATGAATAAGAATAACTTTAAAGAACATAAAAATCAGTTGATAATATTTCGGTTTGGTTTCATTATTTATATGATGAAAAAAAATATGGTGGCACAATGTAAAAAAATGTTCAGGAGTTATTAAAGTGAATGAAGTACAAGCGGACTCCATACACATTTAAAAACGAAACATGATACAAATTTGTTAAAGAGGAAAGAATCTAATTGCGATAAAGATACAAACTTAAGCTCAGTTCTAAGCCCAAGCCCTCAGGGATTTTTGATAATTTTGAAAAAAAAAAAGATAATTTGGAGGAAATTTTAAGTAAAATGACATCACCAATGACATTTCTACTACCAGTATTAAAACCGGTATCCCGGTATTAAGATAAAAAAAAATACCGAATACCGGTATTGATCTTTTGATTCGGTATTGCAATCCCTAATCTGCATCCTTGTATTACGCTGAAAGAACCAACATGAAGCAATCTACTTTCATTTGCAACGTGGGATTATTCACTTTCATTAACCAACAACAGATTGTGGGATTTATTCGTTTACCAGTATTCGAAGATTTTTCTTTATGAACCCATACTTCCTCATAGATGAAAAGTGGTAGAATCCATTAAGACATTGCTGCGGTATTTCTCCATACATTGACATATAATTCCTGCAGATGTTCAGACTGCTTACGACAGACATCCTGAAACAATCTTGCCTTCCCTCCCTCAGACCAAACATGCCTCTATCCGTGGCTTTATTATCTTCCCCTTCGCAAATGTTACGGAACTGTACTCCTCCCTACTTAAGGTTTCTTCTTACCCAAGCAAGGTTGCAAGGTACTTAATTTGGACTTTGTCACTCACTTCACGTACGTTTCTCATTGGGCGAAGCCGCGGTTCTGAGCGTCGACTAAAATAAAGGAACAAACGTTTTCCATCTGAGACATTACTTAAGTAATGAGAAAGTAAAAAATAAATGCCAGGAAGCAAAACCGGAGAATGATCCAACCACGTTCTGTATTAGCCAAATAATGCAATTTTGGTTGTTCTTTTTTTCTTTTTGCTCCTTTGGCTAGATTATTCCGAACATAGCTGTTGCAGTTTTTCCTTCTCAACTTTTTTTGTTCTTTTTCTTCCATCCATTTCTCCTTTTTGCCATTCTGGGATGTAGATAGCATGTGTGCCAACAAAAAAAAAAAAAAGATTAAAAAAAGTAAAATAAAAACCAGTAAATAAAAAGTAAAATGGAATAAAAAGAAACAAACAAGCAAAGGAAATGAAAACTCCACTTTTTGCTTTTCGAAAATGGTGTGGGGCGGTATTTCTAATTAAGGAAAAATACAATTGTTTATGTTTTCTTCATTTTATGTTTAATTTGATTGTGAGCATTGAGGTTTGAAGTATACTTTTTTTTTTTTTCTTCTTCCCCTTGCCTCTTTGAATTGAAATTAGACGCTGTTTTGCCGTGTTAGAGGAAACCACGAACTGCATTCTAATAGGATGCGGTAAATTTCTAAAAGCACCGCTCTTTAAATAAAAATGACTTAGAACATATAATGCGGTATTGAATTTTCAGATTTTTAAATTCATTTTCTTTTACCACTGGAAAACTGAGAGATTCTTGCATTTTGATTTAATTTTTGATAGTGTTTATTCTAAAGAGAAATTATTTATAATGTTATAACAAAATATAAAAAAATAAAATAGTTTTAAAATGGAATATAATTATATATAAGCAATTATATATTTATCTACCCTACTAACAAATAAAATGAAAGACATTCATTGACTCCTTCTCAGAATATTATTTTTAAAAGCATATAAACAAAAATTAATTGGATTTTTGATATTAAAATGCAAATAATGCATTCAATGCATTCATTGGCCAATTAAAAATCAAAGACTTCATCATTTAACGGCTGAATGATTGTTATTGAGGAGTTTTAGAGTAAGGCTACATTTCATGGTAGTATATAATCTAAGACATTCTGAGGTTGCTATATAGATATATATAATGAAAGCCATTTCTTATTGACTCTTTATATGAATATTATTTTTAAAAGTATAAAAACAAAAATTAAGTGGACTATTTATATTAAAATGCAAATAATACATTCATTTGCCAATCAAAAATCAAACACTTCATCATTTAACAGCTGAATGATTGTTATTGAGGATTTTCCAAGTAAAATTTCATTTCATGGTAGTATGTAATCTAAGACATCCTGAGGTTGCTATATATATATATATATATAATGAAAGTCATTCATTGACTCCTTCTCAAAATTTTATTATTAAAAGCATAAAAACAAAATTTAATTGGATTTTTGGTATTAAAATGCAAATTATGCATTCATTGGCCAATAAAAAATCAAAGACTCCATCATTTAACGGCTGAACGATTGTTATTTATGAGTTTCAGGGTAATGCTACATTTCATGGTAGTATGTAATCTAAGACATCCATTTCTTGACTCTTTCTATGAATATTATTTTTAAAACACTTTATTATTTAACAGCAGAATTATTGTTATTGAGGATTTTCAAGTGAAACTATATTTCATGGTAGTCTCTAATCTAGGACAAGCTGAGGTTGCTATATATATAAATATATGATTTGAAACTTTTATAATCAAGTAGATTAATAATTGTATATGGAAAGTGATATTTGAATAATCTTTGCTTATAATATTTTTGTCAATAATTAATTTTAAAAAATAGTTCGGTTAAATTTTAAATTAGTTATTGTAGAAACGTGCTGCAAATAATATGAATAAGCAATCTTTTCGAAATATATAGGGTGACAAGAATGTAGGAAATATTAGAAAAGTTCTATTAAATAATTGTTTCTTTTTCAATTTTTAAATACAAGCTTCCTTATGAACAAATACATTCAATTCCTTTATGAATTACTAAATAATTGTTTCATTATGAATTACTAAATAATTGTTCTCCTTATCAATTTTTAAATTCCTTTTTTCTATCAATTTTTATATACTTGTTTTCTTATAAATTATTGAATATTTCTCTTATTTCAGAAATTAATTGAATTTTTTTTTATATTTTACTTGACCATTGTATTTCTTTTAGTATTAAATTATAATACCATGGAATAATTAATAGTAATCATTAAATCATTTCATTTCCATTTCCATTCTATCATTAATTATAAACTGATATAATGTTATGTTACAAATGAATGTAGAATGTCTTATGTTTTTCTTTAGTTTAAATCGAAGATGTGTAAACATAAGAATGATAAAAATGAAGATAAGAGTGATAAGAATGACAAATGAAAAAAATATTATATATATATATATATATATATATATGTGTGTGTGTGTGTGTATGTGTGTGTGTGGTGGAATGTTAATATGTATTTAATAATTTCCTTTTCTTACCAAGATATCATTCATATGCTTATGCATACTTGATTTAAACTAAAGAACAAACATACATTCATTTGTAACCTAACATTAATCAATTATATAGGAAACAACATCTTGTGTAATTTATTACTTGAAGCTTGTAATCTACACTCCTTTAAGACGTTAACATATACGTTATATTATGTAATATATATGTGTATATATATATTTATAATTTATGAACTTACTGTACATTTTCATAATAATAAAAAAAATATAATATGATAACAAACAAATAAAGGATTTTATGTACTAAATGACATTAATAATTTCCTCGACTTTTGTAATAGCTAAGTGCAAAGTATATGAATCAATTAGCTTTAATTGATCGACTTCTTGTAATTTTCGCAAATAAAAACTCTTCTTTAAAGACATATGTTGATTTGTTGATCCAAATACGCTTGAATATTTTACTGAAATATTTAGAAAAACGGCATGCACTTTGTTGAGCAATATTTCATGTTTTTGGCAATAAATATCTTAGAGGTGAAAAAAATATTACTCCTATAAAGAGATTGATTTTGCATGTTGTTGACGAAGAATTTGATCTTCCACTCAGCAACAAAACAGAAATAGGGAATATATTTTCCCAACACACAAATGCTTACTTTTTACTATACTAAAGTAGAATCTTGTTTCCTTATTTAATCTTTCATAAAATTTCTATATTAAAAAAGGATCAGTTATCGTTTGACATTCTAGTTTAGTGGCCACCACAATTTTGTAGAAAATACACTTAGAATATACGAACGGGATTTTCAAAGGGACATTAATATAAGTTTTACTGAATTATATATCTTTAAAAATTAATATAAATTATTTTTAAGTATAGAAATAAATCATATATTGAGGAAATTATTTGACAATATACAGAAGTCGATTTCACAGCTCACCCAAGCGCCCTAACGCTTTAATAAAGACGTATTTGTGTTGTGAAAAGCAAAGTATTTCTTGTGCATGCCTTCAATATAAATATTAACAATCTAGTTAAACTCTTAAGTCTTACTAATGTATTTCTAATGAACAGTGACGTATACCCGCAACAAATAGTTCATTTTAAAAGATAATGAAGAAATACATTTATTCCTTTGTACATTTTCGAGAATTTATATAATACAAATAAACATGATCGACTTTTTAGTTATAGAAATATTTAACATTCACTGATAGTTTTCATAATGCCAATTTTTTATGTGGACCATTCATATTACCCTTTATATGTGATTGAAAGTATAATTTTATATAAAGTCAGAATAATTAGATAAATAAATATTATTAAAGTGTAATATATGAGTAATACAGCAACACAGACAGCCTTGTTCATTCTGATATAATGAAGCATTTCTTAATGGCTGTTTTAAGTTGGCTAAACATCTCCAGGATTATTTGACAGGAAAAAAGAGATACTATTACATTGTTTTAACTAGACCTTCTATCTGATACACACATATACATTCCTACACGTACCACCCACACGGAAGCACCTATACACACACTGTACATACATTCATATATATTTATATGAAACATGTAGTCAATTCCTACTTTTTTTTTTTTTCACTATATTGCAAAAGGTCCTTTATTTCCTAAATTTTCATTCATTTTTTATATCTGGCGCCATCTATTGGTAGATACATGCAACTGAAATCTAAAAAAAAACTTAAAATTAATTAATTAAATTTAATTACTGAACTAATATTTGAAAAACTGTATTAACACCCAGTGTCATCCACAAGTTAAAAAAAATGTATTTGAACTTGAGTGGATGAATAAAAAGTATTTTATGAAGGATTGAAAAGTTGGACATGATATATATATAGAGAGAGTGAGCTAATAGAAGGAATTGAAAAAAATAATATCAATTTAAAAAAGATTAATTCCAATAATCTTCAGGCCTATTTTCTAACGTTAACATTCATAACTCGCCACACTTTAATATATTTGACGAAAGAAAAGAGTTCCACTTCACCATATACTTACACAATGGAACTACACTATAAGTATCAAAATACATCACAATATCATTAATCAACTGCTCAGAAACAATTATATCTCTAAGAACACTAATTTTAAACATCAACAAAATATCTTAAGAGCCATTTAGAGAATGGCCGACATAGAAATAATTATTCGCCATTTCTTTTCAATTTGTATTCTTCCATCCCAATTTTGTTAAAAAAATTCCCATAATTTACAATTTCCACAAATTCTCACCCTGTGGTTGCTTTCCGTCACATTTCTTCTAAGCAATAATAAATCACTCCATCAATTTCTACACAACCTTGCCACTTTTTCACACTACTAATTAACAGCAACTCTTGCAGAGGGCAATACATCATCCCACTCAGTTACTAAGCTTATTCAAATTATTGATTATAGTTGGTGAACCAATCACTCTCTTAATGGACACATTATAAGCAGTCGCGAGTTTCTATCATCTTTGTTTTATAAAACAACCTACATTCCCAAATATTTTCTTCAGTCTTATATCATACCGACTACTTATTATGTTTAATAGAATTATAGTCTGACTTGGATCCAGCCATCTATCTATAATAACATGTCTTATGAAACCCCAAGAATACACATTTCATGATAAAGTTATTCTTAGAATGTTATAATTTATTCTTTGGGGTTTTTGCAAGTATTTCTTAACAGCAACTCTTGTACAGGGCAATAAATCACCCCACTAAGATGCAAAGTATATACAAATTATTGATTATAGTTGGTCAGACAATCACTCATTATATAGTCATATACACTCATGTCCATAAATTAAGGATAATGAAGTTCAGGCAAAGAAAGAGACAGAAGCAAAACAAATTTGACTTATTTGTAAAGTCTATTTATTAAACAAAAGGTAAAGAGCAAAAAAAGATGCTATATGTTTGACATAATTCATAAAAATTGCAATTTTTACTTCCTGGTGCAAATTTCAAAAAGAACCTATTTACAACAAACAGTATAACATGGTTAGTATGATGATTAATATGGAGTATGTCTCCCGGAAGATGCAATCCAGGCCTTACAACGCCTAGGCATGCTGAGTATCAAATTATCAATCTGATCTTGGGGAATATTACACCACTCATCAAGCAATGCCCTCCGAAGTTCCGGTTGACAGGTGGGAGGGAGGTTGAAGGGCTGCAATTCGTCGGCCAAGCATATCCCACACATGCTCTATTGGATTCAAGTCCGGAGAGTATGCTGGCCAATCCATACGGGTGATATCCTCCAATTGAAGGCATTCTCATTACCATCATCTAGGAAAAGCCTGGAGATGACACTCTGGGCGATTCCAAGTTCCTCGGATATTTCCAGCTGGGTACGTCCACATTCCAGTCGTCCGATAATTCTACCACGTAAAAAAATCATCCTAATGCTTCCTTTGTTCCATAACTATGCGGTTATTGCACTGAAAGGCTTTTAAAGCGCTTGTGAACAATTTTACTTCTTTGCCACCATTCCTTATATACCCCTCTCTTACACTCTCGTCATTGTGACGTACTATCTGCGCCATCTGGTGGTTTTCCTGTAATTTGCATATTCTTCTTCAAGATGTGTGTGATAATTCTACAGGTGAAATTTTTATTTTAGAGTTCAATTTCTGAGTTATTCTGAATTATCCTTAATTTATGGACATGAGTGTATAATAGTGATATATAATATATATATATATATATATATATATTATATATATGATATATAATATAGTCATAGTTTCTGTCACATTTAGTTTTATAAAACAAGCAACCTTCCCAAAGCTTTTTTTTCTTTAGTCCTGTACCGTACAGACTACTTATTATGTTTAGTGGAATTATCGTTTATGACTTTGGATCCAGTCATCTAGCATGAAGTAATAACATGTTTTATAAAATTCCAAGAATACAAATTTGGTGATAAAGCTATTTTTAGGATGTCATTAGTTATTTTTAGAAATTAATATTAATTTCTGGAGTTTTTATAAGTATTTGTTTTTTTCCTCTAAATTTCGAATCTTCCATGCAATATGTGTAAATCACTGTTTTTTTATAAATTTTGCATAAATTTTTGTGCTTTTTTTTTTATCTACCAATGTGGCTATAGCCTTTTCACCTTTTTATATTTGTGTTTGTCTAATGATTTTCAGTTTCGTTGCTGCAGTTGCAGGCTAAGATTTCGGAATTTTAACAATTTCTTTTTTTTTTTTGAAAGGTTTGAATGTAAGGTACTTCAGGGTTTTTGTATTACGAATGATGCGGTGATTTTGTTATATATTTTGCATATAGCTAACATCAGCAGCATTTTTTTTTTTCTGCACAATGGGCGTGTTTCTAATTTACTTCATGCAAGTTATATAATTGGTTTTCATTTTGTGTCTATTTTTTATAACATATATACAGATGTAACACATAATTTATAAATGCATAACATAGATACACTGCTCAAAACAATTAGAGTATATTGTTAATTCAGTATGAAATAATCATATAACCCACAACTTTTCTTAAGTAAAAATCAAATGAAAGAGGTTAAAAAATATATATATATAACTTTGCAAAGCTATATATAGCTGAGAATATGCAGATCTTGCCTATGACATCGAAATTTATTATTTTTTGTAAAAGGAGTAAAAAAGCGACCTACAACATTCCTTCTGTAGGAGGAGATTAAATCAAATGACATGCGTTGAATGTCTTGTAACAGAGACTACGATATCCTCAGCAAGATGACTTTACTGAATCTGTAACCTGGACGGCCATCAACCGTTTAGAGGTGGGACAAATTCAATCCGCTGTAGGAGTTTCTCAAAGTGTCATATCCAGATTATGTGTTTGGTTCGCAAAATACCGGGATATCTGGATGTATTTGAATCCAAAATTTTGAGCGTTACTTTTACTCATTGTATATACAAATACAGTGAAAAATTTAAAATTGCATCTCAATAGGTTGAAATTTCCTACAACTTGAATACGTTGAATGAATTTCCCCGTAAAACAGAAAAAATTTTAATTCTAGTACCCAACTTCCATTCGATCTTGATGCCGCCTACACATTTTGATTATGACAATGTCTTACAAGAGGATTTGAAAAGAACAATAATTTATGTTAAGGTAACTTTTTCCCTATGTCCGATAGGACATTAAACCAGTGAAATATGAATAAAAAATACTTTTATTATTAGAAAAGTGTAATCAATCTTACTTTTCAACATAATAACCATAAATATTGTACGTCTGGGCGTGTGTTAGATATATAATGGCTTCAAGAAGACCGCCACTTTCAGGTTCATGAGAACACTTTAATTTTTTATTTACAAGATCTCTCTCTCTCTTATATATATATATATATACAGAGAGAGAGAGAAAGATAGAGATAGATAGACAGATATACAAATAATGAACTCTGATTATAATACATAGATATGAAAAAATTAAAAACATAAATTTTATCAGAAGTGCACGATTAAATCACAAGTATGTCTCACTCCAAGATCAAAGGTTTTTTAGAGTTTTCGAATCTACGTCAAATGTAATTGCCTGGTCTTAATTATCACACCGAGTGATTAATGAAACCACAAGAGGTTCACTTTGAAAAACAGAGGAAAACTCCGACCTATTCAGACACTTCTGAGAAAAAAAGAAAAACAACACTTCTGTTCGATTCTTCGCTGAACTCTGTCTCTTCTTCATCAAAATACTTCTTTTAAAACAATTTAACAAGAGGAAGGAAGAGGGTCAGCATCCCTCACTTCTAATTCGAATATACATTTTTCAGTTCGTAGTATATTACCTATCACGAGGAACCAACTCATGGTATAGCATATTCAATCTGTCGCTGTTTCGACCTGTGGAGATCGCACATACATTTGCTAATTTCCTGAGTCATGACACAGAATATCTGCTATCAGAATTGAGTGACAAGTTGTTCTCATTAATACAAAACACTCATAGCATGTAATATAACTATCCACAGTGTTACTTATCTGCTTTCAAATTTGAGTGATGGGCTGTTGTTAGATACTTGTCGGATAATATGCATTCCTCTCTCCTTTGAATGAAATGACGAAATTCTTTCAGTGAGAAAAAATGTTACAGCATGAAGACATCTGCAATACCCTCTTCATAATAGTTTGCCACTAAATTATTGAAATATGTCTCAACTATTACTTGAAGCTCTTCGTTGATACGGATGCGCTTATCCTTTAGACCTATCGAAAGACATGGAAATCGCTCGACGCCAGGTCTAGGTAGCACTCTGAGTAATGGAACACTTCCATTGAAACTTTATTTCTCTCATTAATGTGTATAATTAAATGAAGATTTTTTTTATAATTTGTAATCATTTTAAATTTTGTAATTAGAAAAACTGAAAAGATTTGATGATGGTAAATAAATAAATAGTTGTCAAACATTCTGAAAAAATAATCGTATATAAGCAAAATAATATTTGTCTTAGTATATTGCATTGCAGCAGAATAATTTCATTAATATATATTCACGTATTTAGTATTTACGATTCGTGCAAAAACACATATTATCTTGTGTATTATTGCCATCATGCAAGTCATTCCATTTACTCTACTGGAATTCAAGGATTAC
Organism: Caerostris extrusa; assembly: GCA_021605095.1. NCBI lineage: Eukaryota > Metazoa > Arthropoda > Arachnida > Araneae > Araneidae > Caerostris > Caerostris extrusa. The sequence continues at coordinate 104,815 of BPLR01002940.1, forward strand.
ATGCATTTTTAATGAATCATTCTAGTTCCATTAGCTAAATACGAATTTCTTTTATTATGATATAACACACAAACATCACAATCATCTTATGGATATTTAGACAGAATAAGAGCTTTTTGCTAAATCGTTTTTCTTTACCTGTTTTTGCTTCGAAGTTATGTGATATAATTTGCGTAATAGTATCTATCATTTACTATTTAATTTATTTAAATTATAAGATTTTATTTGATTTAATTAATTCAATTATTGAATATAAACATATTTATGTATGTTATGATTTTATCAAGTATATAAAATGTAAATAAAAAGCCAAAATATAAATAACGTAATAAGGTAATAATAATATAATAATTTAAACTAAAATATTAATGAAAATTCATTTTATTTCTTTTCTTAACCAACTTTACATTTTTTCTTCTTTTTTGTAGATTCTTACTGGACATAAAGGGTAACATTTTATAAGAGTAGTTTTAGGACAGAGCAATAAACCAAATAATAATAAAAATGAAAATTATCTTATGTATACAATGTAAGTAATTTGAACAAACGCAATTTTAAAATTATATTTAAATTGATTAAAATATAACTTTAGTTCTATTATTTAAAACATAGACATTGTGCTACATGAAAAATATATGAATTGCACTTATTTAGAAATTTGATATCTAACTAACTGCCTGGCACTACAGCCCAAAGCCGTCTGCCTAATGTCAGATTTCGAGACAGGTTAGTTTGGTTTGGTCTACGGTCATTTTGTGCACACTTTGAGCTAATTAGACCAGAACCTACAGTTTAATGATGGATTCCGCGCAACTAACAAAAGTCATGCCACTACCAAGATTCGAACCTATGGTACAAAAATTCCGTGCCACAGCGCTAGCCAATTGGCCCATTAGGCCAGGCATTTTGAGACAGGGTATGGCTTTTTTATACATGATAGGGTGTTCGCTTTACGGCCGTCAGATTGAACAGAGATAAGGATATAAGGCGGATTCCGTGCCAGTACTTAAGTTACGTGGCAATACCAGGACTCGAACTCTGCATCACCGAGTGCCAGATCACTAGTCATTCGACCACCAGGCCACATTTCGAGACAGGGTATGGCTTTTTTTATACATGATAGGGTGTTCGCTTTACGCCCGTCATATTGAACAGAGATAAGGATTTAAGGCGGATTCCGTGCCACTACTTAAGTTACGTGGCAAAACCAGGAACATCACCGAGTGCCACATCACTAGTCATTCGACCACCAGGCCACATCACCGAGTGCGCTTTACAGATTGAACAGAGATAAGGATATAAGGCAGATTCCGTGCCACTACTTAAGTTAGTCAATTCAGGACCACCAGGCCACATTTCGACCACCAGGCCACATTTCGAGACAGGGTATGGGTAGGGTGGCTTTTTATTGCATGATAAGGGGATTCCGTGCCACTACTTAAGTTACTTTACGGCCGAGTGCCACATCACTATATTGAACGAGATGGCTTTTTTATATTGATAAGTCAGATCTAAGGCGGATTCCGTGCCACTACTTAAGTTACGTGGCAATACCAGGACTCGAACTCTGCATCACCGAGTGCCACATCACTAGTCATTCGACCACCAGGCCACATTTCGAGACAGGGTATGGCTTTTTATACATGATAGGGTGTTCGCTTTACGGCCGTCAGATTGAACAGAGATAAGGATCTAAGGCGGATTCCGTGCCACTACTTAAGTTACGTGACAATACCAGGACTCGAACTCTGCATCACCGAGTGCCACATCACTAGTCATTCGACCACCAGGCCACATTTCGAACTCTGCATCACGGCCGTCAGTGCCACAGCGCTAGTGACAATTCGAACTCTGCACCAGTGCATCACATTTCACATTTCGAGACAGGGTATGGTATAGGGTGTTTTTTCAGATGAACATGATAAGGCGGATTCCGTGCCACTACTTAAGTTACGTGACAATTCAGGACTTGCATCACCGAGTGCCACATCACTAGTCATTCGACCACCAGGCCACATTTCCGTCATATTGAACAGAGATAAGGATCATCACTAGTCATTCGGCGGATTCCGTGCCACTCAGATTGAACAGAGATAAGTTACGATTGTGCCACTACTTAAGTTACGTGACAATACCAGGACTCGAACTCTGCATCACCGAGTGCCACATCACTAGTCATTCGACCACCAGGCCACATTTCGAGACAGGGTATGGTGTTTTTTTTTTATGCATGATAGGGTGTTCGCTTTCACGGCCGTCATATTGAACAGAGATAAGGATCTCAGGATTTCCGTGCCACAGTTCACTACCAGGTCGAACTCTAAGGCGGATTCCGTGCCACTATTAAGTTACGTGGCAATACCAGGACTCGAACTCTGCATCACCGAGTGCCACATCACTAGTCATTCGACCACCAGGCCACATTTCGAGACAGGGTATGGCTTTTTATACATGAGACAGGCCGTCAGATTGAACAGAGTTTTTAGGCGGATTCCGTGACTTAGTTACGTGACAATACCAGGTTCGAACTTGCATACGGCCATCATCATTCGACCACAGGCCACATTTCGAGACAGGGTATGGCTTTTTTATACATGATAGGGTGTTCGCTTTACGGCCGTCAGATTGAACAGAGATGCCAGGTGGATTATTAAGTTACGTGACAATACCAGGACTCGAACTCTGCATCACCGAGTGCCACATCACTAGTCATTCGACCACCAGGCCACATTTCGAGACAGGGTATGGCTTTTTTTATGCATGATAGGGTGTTCGCTTTACGGCCGTCATATTGACCACCAGGCCACAGAGATATGGCTTTTATACATGATAGGGTGTTCGCTTTACGGCCGTCAGATTGAACAGAGATAAGGATATAAGGCGGATTCCGTGCCACTATTAAGTTACGTGACAATACCAGGACTCGAACTCTGCATCACCGAGTGCCACAGCGCTAGTCATTCGACCACCAGGCCACATTTCGAGACAGGGTATGGTTTTTTTATGCATGATAGGGTGTTCGCTTTACGGCCGTCATATTGAACAGAGATAAGGATCTAAGGCGGATTCCGTGCCACTATTAAGTTACGTGGCAATACCAGGACTCGAACTCTGCATCACCGAGTGCCAGATCACTAGCCATTCGACCACCAGGCCCATCAGGCTATCAGAATGTTAAATTCAATTATTGTTGTAATTTAAAAGGAATATTATTATTAGTTTTGGCTTATTTAATCGAATGTAATGCTATTATTGAATATAAACATATTTATTCATGTTACAAAACCACAGGGGGCTTATTTACAATAACCAAAATCAACTTATTTAAAAAAAAAAAATTATATCAAGCTTATGCACTAATATATTTTTAGGAATCTTCAAAAGAAATATTCAGCTCGTAATTAAATACTTGGTAATAGTATTTTAATTTCAATCTTTTAGTACCTGAATGATTTAGCTAATCAGCTTTTTTCTCTGGTAATTTTTTTAACTTGCAGGGAAAAGTTATTCTTTGATTCAGAAATCAAAGAAAATTCAATTACGGAATAGAATAAATTAAAATACAGAAATGTCTTTGAAGTCATCTATCTTTTAAGGTGAATTCATATCATTAATTCAACACATTTATTTTTAGCTCATTTCATTAGCAATTTCTAATAGATTAAAGAGGGAATATATACATGTATTTCTATATATTTCTTTCCATTGTAGTATTCATCAGATGCGAGATATTATTTCCTTTAATCAACTAATTAGCCGTAATAATTTGAATAATTAATCATTCATTTATTATTCACTATGTAATTACATTTGGTCGTCGTTTGAATAAAAATGGAATCTATACAGAGTAGTTATCTTTTCGATGGCATTATTCATAAGAATGTCTCTCTAATTAAACTACGTTTGATTTATCTTCAAAAAATAGTTAACCAAATAGTTCAATAAAGTTCTCAGTAACTTTATTATTACATTTTAATGAACATGTCGAAGTATTAACTTACAGGCAAAGTTTTTTTTTTTTTCTTAGTTCATGAAAGCTAATTTTGTTTTTACTACTGATTGTATTTTTTTAATTTTATTTTCTTTATTTATTGCGTCTTGATTTCTTCTGATGCTAAAAAGAAGATAGTCAAACAGTTTTTTTTTTTTTTCAATTTGGCCATAGTCAAAAAGAGCTCTTTTTATAAATTTTACCAGCTTTTTTTTCCATTTGACCATAGTGAAAAACAGTTTTTTTTTCAATTTTAACAGTTTTTTTTTATTCGAAGATAGTCAAAAGCAGTAATTTTTTTTCAATAACATTTTTTTTTTTTCAATTTCAAGATAGCCAAAAAGAGTTTTTTTTCAATTTTAACAGATTATTTTTATTCCATGATACTCAAAAAGAAGTAATTTTTCAATAACAGGTTTTGTTTTTCAATTTTAAGATAGTCAAAAATAGTTATTTTTTCAATTTTAACAGTTTATTTTTCTATTTAAAGATAGTCAAAAACGTTTTCTTTTCAAATTTTAAAAATATTCTTCAATATTTTCTTATTTTAATATTTATGATTTCATGATAGCTTGCTCCAATTATTTTATCAATGTTAGGGTATCATTCGAAAAATTTTTATTCAAAAATTCCATACTGCTAAAAACAACATGCTAAAATAATATAATTTTCATTTTAAATTCCTGTAAGTAAAAAGTAATGCAAAAAAGAAAAAAACTTATTTTGATAGTTAAAGTATCAAAAGCATTATCAAATGCATATAAAATATTCATTGCAACAATTAAGTTGAAACTTTATATTCTTTACTCTATTTTTTGGTGTTTTATTATAATTAATGATTAATATATTCATTGCCATGAAATGATTTCATAAAATACACATTATAAAAAAAAAAAATATTAGTTTTTATGGTATCGTTTTTGATCTGAACGATCTTGTGTTAATTTAAAACTTCATTTTAAATATAAATAAATAATGTTTATATGATTAACTACAACATTTGAATAAATACATACATATTATAAGATGACGTATAATATGATAGACTTTCCCTACGAAAACATTTTCAAAAAGTGTAAATGTTTTTGGAAATTCGATGAAAATCTCGCCAAAAACTATAAAAAATTGGAATCTTATTGAACATTTTTCTTAACCTTCGTGTGCAAAAATATTTAATATTATGATTCTAAATTAAGTACTATAAAACTTATAAATATTCATACTAACAGTTTATTAATGTGATGTATTTTCTTGAAGAACACAAATTGTGAGATATATTCGTAAACTCTATACATTTATTATTGTCGTGATTATTAGAAAAAAAAAAAAGGACTTTTGAAGTATTTTATTAATTTTAAATTGAAGAATTTACAGAATAAAGTTCTAAAAAACAGCTAAACTCACACGAGTAACAAGGATTGTGTTATTTTATTTTCATCCATGTTATTTACGTCTACTTTTAAGTTATCAATATTTGACCAGTTTTAAAGATAGCTTGTAGAATAAATGTTCCTAAATAAAAGTTGCACTCATACGAGCAAAAAGAACTCTTTAAATTTACTTTCATCCATTCTACTTATGCTATCTAGCACATAATCAATAATTAATCAGTTTAAAATGAAGAACATGTAGAATAAAATTCTTAAATAAAAAGATGTACTCAAACACGTAACAAGGACTTCATCTCTAGGACTTTACTTTCATCCATGTTATTTACGTTTACTTTTACATAATTAATATTTGACCAATTTTGAAGATAAGAACTTGTAGAACAAAGTTCTCAAATAAAAGCTGTACTCACAAACGTAATAAGGACTTTACATTTCTCCATGCTACCTAGTTATACTTTTAAATTATCAATATTTGTCCAATTGTAAAGATAAGAACTTGTAGAACAAATTTTTTAAATGGATGTGGTATTCACATGAGTAAAAAGAACTCTATTATTTACTTTCATCCATGTTACTTATATTTACTTGCACATGATCAATATTTGACCAATTTTAAATACGAGAACTTGTAGTTGAGTAAATAAATAAAAGATGCAGGGACTTCATCTCTAGACTTTACTTTCATCCAAAGTTTACTTTTAAATAAAAACATTTGTATTTTAAAAATTAGAACAAAGTTCTTAAATAAAAGATGCACTCACACTCTAACTAGGACTTTACTTTCATCCATGCTACTTAGTTATAATTTTAAATTATCAATATTTGACCAGATTTAAAGATAAGAACTTGTAGAACAAATTTTTTTAAATGAATGTGGTATTCACACGAGTAAAACGAACTGTATTAATTTACTTTCATCCATTTAACTGATGTTTACATGCACCTGATCAATATTTGACCAGTTTTAAATACAAGAACTTGCAGAATAATGTCCTTAAATTAAAAAATGTACTCACACACGTAACAAGGACTTCATCTCTACTTTCATCCACGTTACTTATCTTTATTTTTAAATAAATAATATTTTACCAATTGCAAGATAATAAAACAGTATTATCTTTAAAATATTTTTATCTTTAAAATATAATAATATTGTAGAGCAAAGTTCTTACGCTGTACTCACACAAGTAAAAATAACTCTATTAATTTACTTTCATCCATGTTACTGATGTTTACTTGCACAGGATCAATATTTGACCAGTTTTAAATGCAAGAAAGCTTGTAGAATAAAGTCCTTAAATAAAAGATGTCCTCACACACGTAACAAGGACTTCACTTTCATCCATGTTACTTACGTTTACTCTGAGAAAAATGTATTTGAAATAAGAAGAGCACTACTCGGGCATTACGTGACCTCAGTTCATCTGTCAAACTCGATTCCCCGATTTTCCAGGAATGTGATTTACGATTTTTCTCTTAAAGGAAGTCATATGAAAAAAGGAAGGTTTTGGGAAAAATGGGAGTCTGTTCCCCTGAAAGAAATGGTCTTTAAATCGGTACTCCTACATAGATATATAGATTATTGTACACTTCGGATGGAATGTAAAAAACTGAAAGTCTATTATTATCAGAAAATTTACTATTTCTACGAAACCCCACAAACTACGTATTAAATCCTTCATATTCAATATGATATCTTCTTTTGGCTAATAAAAAATGTACCTGTTCTTATATAAAAACATTATTTTTTATAAAAATATATAATGCTAATCAAAATGTAATCATAGCGATATATGATATACAGTAATAACGTAATTATACAATAATCATGTAAAAAAGTTACAATCTATGATACATTTCTATGAAGATTCTGCAGCTGCACTTTTGCTTATTACACAGTTCAGTCACATTAATGTGACCACCTGTCAAAAGTCAGAATATATACTATTGTATATTCTGGCTTTAAGTGGAGTGTGGAATGTGGTGTTAAGTGGTATTCTTTATATACACTCCAGTGCAATGTGCTGCCACCTGCCTTTTGTGATTGGTTATTTCACGTTGACGTCGAAAGTAGCTGGTGGTCACATTAATGTGACTGGCCTGTGTAGTAATGGTAAATATTACTAATAAGCAAAGGTGCCACTGCAGAATCTACCAGAATCTTGGTAGAAATGTCAAAAAGTAAGTTAGAATGTCAGAAATGAAATAATTTGTTGTAGAAAATCATAATAAAATATATTGTAGAAGTATTAAAAACGATAATGTACTACTTATAAAAAAAACGTATGAAATGCAGAAACTTCTATTTATCAGAATGTCATAACAAAAAGATTTTTTGTAGAAAAATTACTACGATAAATCTAAATTTTAAAAAATGAAAATGTATTATTTATTGAAAAGTACTATTTTAAGTAAGCAAGTGTAATTTCAATTAAATAAAAAAATGATACTTATCTTCGCTTTATTTCGCCGCATTAAAAAAAGATCTATTTTACTTATCAAAAGAATTTTTTAACTCATCGAAAGATTTATATCACTTTAATAAATATGAGCAACATAATTTATAATATATAACTTTATATATTATATAACATATATAACTTTTATATGATATGATATATATTATATATAACATTTAATTAGTACATAAAAAAATCAAAATCATGTAAGGTACTTTCAAAATATTTTAAGAATTACGCCATATAAAATGTGCAATACAATAATTTACAACATATAAACCATTATTAATAAGCAAAAATAAAACATAATAATGTTTGACTTTATTTTGTTAAAAATACATTAATTTTTCATCGCTTTGATTAAAATATTTTAATCTCGCATATATTTCAGAAAAAGAAATCTGAAGCTTAGATGTTAATTTAAATATTATAAAATCTTCATTTTCTTAATTGCTTTTCACTATATTTATGTAATTATAATTTATAAAAATCAATAAATTTACGTAAAAACCTCAAGGTAAAGGAAGTTCAATATAATATTCCCACATGTTTATTACATTAATTCCTAAGATGAACAACAATTAGACTAAAAATATCATAATTATTTTTAAAACGCTTTTTAATATAGTTATAGATGTACCTTGCCTCTCCCGACTTACTTTCAAAAAGGCTTAGCCTCAAAAGCTTTTTAAAAGCTTAGCCGTTATTCCAATCCTTTCCAATATTCTGGAATTAGTGTGTAAATAACGAAGCTACTGTTGAATACATACAGATTCGTAAATCTATATGTGATTAATCAGTACTTTAGTACATCAGTAAACAAGAACAAAAGACAGTGCTTTAACCATAATTCAAGGCCTGTCCAATAGCCTGGAATCGATTTGTAACCACAGAAATTCTTTTGATTGAACATTGCTTCTTAATTCTCTATAATTAATCAACACATGCTCTACAATAAAGAGCAAAATACAGTGATTTAACTATAATTATCAAGATTTATTGTCTAGAATTAATGTGTCACCAAAGAAGATATTTGTGAGTGTAGAACGATTCCTAAATCTATGTATGATTAATCAGTACATCTTATAAACAAGCAAAAAAACACTGATTTTAGATTAATTCAACTCCCTAATCTACAGCCTAGAACAGATATGTAACCAAAGAAGATACTTTGTGAATACAGGTCGATTCCTCATTCTCTATAGACAATTAGTAGATTGTATCATTAAAGGGCAAAAGCCAGTGACATAACCGTAATTCAAAGTCTTTTCCACGGGCTCAAAATAGTATGTAACCAAAAAGAGGTTTTATATATTCCTATTCCTAGCTCTCCAGGATTACTCAGTACATCGTATACAATAAAGAGTAAAAGACACTGGCTTAGCTGTAATTTAAGCTTTATCCAACAGCCTCAAATTAGTTTAAAGCCGAAGAAGGTTCTTTTAAGTTGTACACCGATTCTTAACTGTCTGTGCATTAGATCCTATACAACAGAGGACAAGAAAATATGTTTTGCCAGACATAAAAATCCTATCTAACAGCAAATGGATCTATGTCCAAAGAAGATACTGTTGAGAATATGGTGAAATATTCATTGTAAACTGTTTGGTGGCAAACAATAATTGTAACTAAACAGTTTAAATCCCATTATGGATTGTTATTGTTATCCCGTTATGAGATTATTATCCCATTATGGATTATTATTATTATCCAGTTAGCTTATTGCTAGTACCTAAGACGCTTAAAAGCATTTCACAGGAGAAACAATCTTCGTTAATTAAATGAAAACAGTGTTCCTATATGTCAAACTACACATTTCAAGACAGAAAAGATGTCATCTAAAAGAATCTGGCTAGGAAGCGACGTTTTATTCTAAGAATCCTAATTCAACGGTTTACCCATCTTTTAAAAGCTTATAGAATTATTTTCGTTTACTGAATACAAAGAAATGGGTTTAAATGAAACATTCTTTGTACAACTCAAAACTAAAATGAATTTTCTTAAAAAAGCATCGGAAATTTGAAAGGAAGAGGTCAATATAAAAAATGGCAACTATGTTGGCGATTAAATAAAAGTATTTTGAGTAAATTTTCAATTTTATTTCCAGCGGAAGAACGAAAAAAAGCTTTCGAACTAGATAGAAAAAATTTATATAAAATAAAATGAAGTTGAAAAACATTAAATTCTTTGTTATTGATTCTAAACTGTTAAAAAGCATCCTTATTAACGCAGCCTTCTTAGACAGAGGGTAAAACGAGATAATAGATATTTTAATTAAAATACCAATGTATGTTTTAATAATAGTTAAGAAATAGAATCAGAGAAAATAAAAAAATAATTGCAAAATAATAGTGTCCTTCTAATAATATTTTGAATCATGGATATTTATTGTTGCGCAATGATGTAGGATTCAATAATTTTCATAATAATAATTTTCAAATTATCCAATCCCATCTAATAATAAGTGATTTTTTTATTGCAAAATATTTGCATATTTAAGTAATAATCCCGAAATATGTTTACGGAAAGTTTCTTATGAATATGTTTGAAAAGTAATTGATGATAATAAATGGAATTTTGATTATTAGAAGGAAATTAAAGAAATATAATACAGTGGAATGTTCGCAATTCATAGAATTAAACACCCCCTAGCTATAATGATTTGATTTTTTACTTTAAACTCTTATAAACCAGTAACTAGAAAATTAGCTAATTTTCTTAGCCCAATAATAAAAAATCAGTAGACTACTTTAAGAATTGTGATGAAATAGTAAAGATTTAAATAAATATCAAGACATAAAGTATAAAAAAATAACTTCAAGCAACAAAGGATAAGTAGAAAAGGCAAAAGGAAAGATAATAAACATCCATTAATCAACTGATTTTAATCTTTTGGTAAACACAATTAAACCTTAATTATTTGGAAGTGGTTAAAGTTTCCTCATTGCGATTCTAAAAACTATTACCTTAAATTGCATGAAAAAATAAATAAATCTTATAAAACTATATATGACATGATGAAATCATCTTTTATTTCAGCTATACTTATTTATATCTTATCAATGATGGGATTAAAATAACTCTTAAATAAATATTCCACATTACGTTAAACTATTTCCCAAGCCACACTGTTTAAAGAGGATTATGTATCGAGGAAATTATGAGTTATGAGCTATGAACAAGGAAGTTATGAGCGTTAAATGCAACATTAATAGTTATATTCAAAGCTTAAAAGTGCTTTTATTAAAATCTTTATTAAGCTTAAAGAAATTTTTATTAAATAATTGTTATATAATAGATAAAAACAGGAAGTTGTTGTTATATTATTATGGTAGAGGAATATTATTGAATTTAAAAACAGAATAAAAATTACGTTGTATTTACTGTTAAAAATAAAGGTTTACAATCCTGCCAAGTTTAAGGTTACAAATTTTGGGATGTTATTTCAAGAACAGTACAAATGCTTATGATAAATACAGACTAAGAAAAGAAATAAAATAATTTGCTTTTTTATATAAAAATTTAGTGTAGAAATTTTAATTGCCATTGTTATGGTTGATTGTCACCATATGGTAAAATCTTACTTTTTTGTTGTGTTGTTTCTTATCCCACTTGGCCGACATCAAGACCAGGTGTGGCCAACCCGCGGCCAGCCTTGAACATTTTCCTGTCAGTTTTTCCTGTCGATTTATCACATTTTTACAAAATATATTTAATTTACAATGGTAAAAGTAGAGAAAACCAATGTATTAAATATATACATTATTTGTGCATCCATATATTCAAATACACTCATGTCCATAAATTAAGGATAATTCAGAATCACACAGAAATTGAAATCAAAAATAAAAATTTCACCTGTAGAATAATCACACACATCTTGAAGAAGAATATGCAAATTACAGGAAACCACCAGATGGAGCGGAAGTACGTCACAATGACGAGAGTGTAAGAGGGGTATATAGGAAAGGTGGCAAAGAAGTAAAATTGTTCACAAGCGCTTTAAGAAGTGCAATAACCGCATAGTTATGGCACAAAGGAAGCATTTGGATGATTTTTATGTGGTAGAATTATCGGACGACTGGAATGTGGAAACCCAGCTGGAAGTTTCGAGGAACTTGGAATCGCCCAGAGTGTCATCTCCAGGCTTTGGCAACGATTCCAAGATGATGGTTATGTGAGTAGATGTTACAGCACAGGTCGCCCCCGAGTTACAACGCCGAATGAGGGCCGGTATTTAGCAGTTACTGTCAAAAGAAACAGACGGAGCACAGCATCAGACCTGTCTCGTCAGCTCTCTTCAGCTACCGGTACGACAGTTTCAAGGCAGACCGTGTACAGACGCTTAGGGCACATTGATCTATATGCTCGTAAGCCTTTCAGATATGTTCCACTTACCGCAACTCACTTTCGCCAGCGATTAACCTGAGTTGAGAGCATGCATTGTGGACACCGCAACAGTGGCCTTGTGTGATCTTTTCCGACGAGTCCAGGTTTAGTTTGCAGTCTGATTCTCGCCGCACTTTCATATGGAGAGCGCCAGGTTCCCGTTACCACCAAGAGAACCCCATTGAACGACACCGTTACGGTGGTGCAGAATGGCTCGCTTGGGGAGGAATTATTCTTGGATCAGAGAACTGACCTGCATGTTCAGAGTGTAACGATGACATTCCACATCTATCGGGATGTCATTTTGGAACAACATGTATGTTTGTTTCGGGCCCCATGGGTGCTGATTTTCTGTTTATGGATGACAACGCCCGTCCTCACCGTGCAAACATTGTTGACGAATGCCTTCAATTGGAGGATATCAACCGTATGGATTGGCCAGCATACTCACCGGACTTGAATCGAATAGAGCATGTGTGAGATATTCTTGGCCGACGAATGCAGCCCGTCAACCCCCTCCCACCTGTCAACCGGAACTTCGGAGGGCGTTGCTTGATGAGTGGTGTAATATTCCCCAAGATCAGATTGATAATTTGATACTCAGCATGCCTAGGCGTTGTAAGGCCTGTATTGCATTGTCCGGGAGACATACTCCATATTAACCATCATACTAACCATGTTATGCTGTTTTTTGTAAATAGGTCCTTTTTTGAAATTTGCTCCAGAGAGTAAAAATCGCAATTTTTATTAATTATGTCAAATATATAGCATCTTTTTTTGCTCTTTACCTTTTGTTTAATAAATAGACTTTACAAATAAGTCAAATTCGTTTTGCTTCTGTCTCTTTCTTTTTGCTTGAACTTCATTACCTTAATTTATAGACATGAGTGTATTAAGTGTCGAAATTATAAGAAAAATTAATTTTAATTTTAAAATAATATTGAGCAAATATATGTCAAATATTGCCTGTTTTATTTATGAATTTACAGTTATGAGTTCGCAAAATAATTAAATTATATTCTTCTAACTCATGATGCGCTCGTATCGATTTGCAAAGGCTAAGTGAATGAGTGGAGAAACAAATATCACATTAGAAAAAAATATTTTAATGATATTATTTTATTTCATTTATATTTATAAATTTTTTTATATTTCATTTTTAGTGTTATACATTTCTTTACAATGTGCATTTAATATCATTATCATTATTATATTATCTGTATTTATATGCAAGAATAAAAGCAAATACAATAACAATAACTCATTATGTTTACATTTTTCACTTCCAAAAAAACCTACAGTTGGTCTAAATCTAATTTGGGTATATATAATTATATATGCGGCTCAAAGTTATGATACATTTTCAAAGTGACCTGCAAAGATAATTTGGGTTGGCCACCTCTGATCTAGATCAATCTCCGGAACCCGTATGGACTCATGGTTGAAGGGAAAGGGAGCTGCTTCTGTTATGAAGGAGCGACCGTAGATAGAAGTCTGACTTGCTCCGTGACGCTATACAGTCATATGAGATCGGGATCTACGGCTTAAAGTGTATTCCGAACCACTACTACCATCCATAGCACATCCGGTACTCGAATCCGAAACCTGTGGCCCCGAGTGCTACAAAAAAAAGCGAACAGCATGTGAAGTTCTGTTCGCCTACCTTATAAGGTTTCCTATTGTCTGGTTTTCTACGATGTGAGTTTTTAGTATTCATGTTTGTCATAAAAAATGTACATTTTCAGATAGTACTAGTGTAGCAAAATTAGAAAAAATCTAAAACTGATTAATGTAGGGACATTGTACTACTCTAGTAGTTGTTCAAGAGTTTCCACCATGGTGAATAAATATATAATATTATTATTAAAAACTCAATTAGAGCTTTCTGATAAATAACCAGACTATTTAAATTCATTTAATTATGAAGGCTATTCTTCAATTTTAAATTAAATTAGTCAATTTAAATCTGAGACGCACGCATTTGTATTAATTTGATTACATTACAGATTGCTCTATTTGAATCGTCTAAAAGTTTCTTCCCTGAAGACATAAGAGTTGTTGTTGATGCAGTTAAGGGAATTGAATTCATTCCGGTACTCATAAGTTATGATAATTTTAAACTTTTGCAGTTGTCATAGAAAGCTACAGAGGATAGCAATTTTAAATTTATTTTCGCCATGCCATTTTCTGTTAACTGATTTTCAAATTTTTTTTTTTCAGCTGTTTTCTTTTAATAAATTTTGTTTCTTCATTATCTACAGCTGCATCATGAATTTTATATTCTGATATTTGTAAAATATCTTTAAAAATATTCGAAAGTAATTATATGGGTTGTAGATTATGCTTTTAAGGGTAGGTTAATTATTTCATTGCTTACAGTGGTGTATATGCTTAATTAAAATAAAATTTTGAAAATTTGAAAATATCAAAATACTATTAGTGTTGTAACTTTTTAAATAATTTAGTCATTATCATAAAATTTTTCCAAAACCTAGATAGATATGTAACAATTATTATCAAAGCTGCAAATTAGGAATAACATCATCAGTGGCGCAACAGCTCCATGGTGGACTAAGGCCGTCTGCCTGCTGGCAGATTACAAATTAGGAATATACATGTATTTATTTAAGCTATTAAGCTTTGCGACAACATTAAATTTTCAATGTTTTTAACTTTTACTCAAATATTTTTTAATTATTTCAACTATATTTTAAATATTTTCTTGAAGTTTTATCTTTTTAACTGTATTATAATATTGATATAATTTCAAGACAAAATTTCTATAATTTCAAAAACGTCATTATGGAGGATTAATTCCTTAAATAAAATATTTGAAATACTGTTATAGGATTTGTTTTTACATTAGTCCTAAAATATAGATTATGATGTTATATAATTTCAATATGTAATACATTTTTACAACATCCCTACAATATATGCTGAACTGTACCACTAATCTTACAATTTAATTTATTGCTTTTATATATTTCCTGCAATTTTAAAATTAAACTGTGTTGTAAGAAATGTCATTTTATATAAAGAATGTTTCCAAATTTTGAATCGCATTAGTAAAAAAAAATTGCTTACAAAATTGTTGTAGGAATACTGTAATATGTTATGCTAACGTGAAGCTGTATAAAAATTATAATACAAGAGAATTATTTAAATTTCTGAACTGCTTTAATGCAAAAATTTCTTACAAAGATATTGCAGGAACTATGTAATATATATTAAAGTATTCTTACTACGAGGAAGTGAAACCTTCCTGTGAGAATATCAGATTAAAATAGAAAGTGTCTTTAATTTGAACCACGTTAATGCAAAACCTGACTATAAGATGATTGAGATTAAATGAAATACCTTAAATAATTTTGCATAGTGTTATTACAGTCTTTTGCAAATATGCATTCTACAGAAAAGCTACATTATTAAATGTAAATATAAAAAAAAAAATGTGCTCTGTGTTATTATACTGCTTTTAAACTACATGCCAAGTAAATTTAAGACAATATTTTCTAAGAAATAGGTATTATAATTAAGAATGCATAAAAAATTATCATTTAAACAATAATTAAATAATATTGTTGATTAATTAATTTAATTTAATTAATGATTACTTAATTAACTAATATATTTAAGTTAAATTGGAAAAACGCATGTTTGAATGACATTTATTTTAATACATTACTAGTTTAAATGATACATCATTCTTAGAGTAACTTCATAGTTAAATAAGATTTACTAAATGTAAGATATAAATTTTCAAAGTTACGATGTCAAAACTTAATTTTAACATTAAAAAAAAAATACTTGACACTTTAATTTCTATGTCCCTAAAAAATTGTCTCTTTATTACTGAAATGCTATCTCACAAACCTTTTTAGAAGATAGTTTTTTTCGCTTTATTCTTTTCTACTGTTTTAAAATGGGGAGCTAAGATTTAACTGCAGCAGTTTTAAAGCGAACAATGCCTCTCAGAGAGCATCTCCATGACAGGAGTGGCCTAGTTTAAATCCTTACTACTTTGAGATTCAGAGGTATTCTAAGCCATCTCTGTTGAATAACACTGAAGCTCCATTTCAGATGTGTTTTTAGATACTTGCAGAGATCCTAAAAGTCTCAACTGTATTTTCCAACAAAAAGAGATACTTAAATCTATTCACATATTAACCCTTACAATATATTTTAAAATCCCAATCATATTTCTTAAGAATTTTTAGAAAAAAAAAAAGTTTTTAATGAGTATTAATTAGGTAAAGTTATTAAAGAAATAATCCAACAATAATTTATTTAGCATATCAGTTGGATAGTATGAGGGGCAGGATCAGGAGTGACCTAGTTTAAGTCCTTATTTTTGAGATTCAGAGGCATTCTAAGCCATTCCTGTTGAATAACACTCACTGAAGCTTCATTTCATATGTGTTTTTACTTGGAGAGTTCTTAGAAGTCTCAATTGTATTTTCCAACAAAGAGATACTTAAATCTATTCACATCTCACCATTTCAGTATATTTTTATTAAATAAATTAATGTTGGATTAATTAATACCTAATTTTTATCTAAACATTTTCGAGAATTTAGATAAAAATTAGGTATTAAGCTAATCCAACAATAATTTATTTAGTGTGTTATTTGGACAGTATGAGTGGCAGGAGTCAGGAGTGGCCTAGTTTAAATCCTTACTTCTTTGAGGTTCAGAGGCATTCTAATCCATCTCTGTTGAATAACACTGAAGCTTCATTTCAGATGTGTTTTTAGATACTTGCATAGTTCTTAGAAGCCTCAACTGTATTTTCCAACAAAGATATACTTAAAATCTATTCACATCTTACCATTACAAGATATTTTTATAATCCCAATCTTATTTCTTAAAACTTTTAGAAAAAAAGGCTTTTATGTATATTAATTAGTTGAAGTGAAGAAAAAAAAT
This sequence comes from Caerostris extrusa, assembly GCA_021605095.1. Classification (NCBI taxonomy): domain Eukaryota; kingdom Metazoa; phylum Arthropoda; class Arachnida; order Araneae; family Araneidae; genus Caerostris; species Caerostris extrusa. The sequence goes on from BPLR01002940.1 coordinate 121,974, forward strand.
TCCAAATAATAATTTATTTAGTACAGGGGTGGCCAACCCAAATGATCTCGCGGGCCACTTTGAAAATGCACCATAACTCCGCATATAAAAGTAGTATATATCCCCAGATTAGATTTAGACCCACTATAGACTACTATAGTATATAGTAGTCTTTTTTATATTACAAACCTACTATACTAGATGTTCCAAGATGCGCTCGCATCATGAGTTCCCTGAATATAATTTAACTATTCTATGAAATCATAAATTAAACAAACAATATCTGTTATATACTCGCAAGAATAATATTTTAATATCGAAGTTAA
>BPLR01002941.1:0-43493 GCA_021605095.1 Caerostris extrusa
GTTACGTATTGCTGAATGCTATATCGAAGGTATTTTTATTTACTCACTGAATTTATGAAAATATTTTACATACTTGTTTTTTAAAACATTGTTATGCGGTAACTGACGCAAATTAATCATGCACTTTACATATTTTATTTGATTAATTCTTTTAATATTTTTATAAATAGAAATTAAGAAGTTGAATATTTTATATGATGAAATGTCAGCATATAAGTTTAAGCATTGCCAGACCCGACTCGTGGCTCAGTGTGCAACGTACGTTGCTTGTGAGGATAGGGTTGAGGTTCCATCCGCTTGCGGCTTTGTTGTAGACACTGTTTTAAAAAAAGAGGAGCCTCGATGGTGTTTGTGATGTTCAGCATCTTGCCTCGCTAAATCGGACTATCTGGTGGAAGTTTTCCGATTTTCTCCCAAACGATACCTAAATGCCGAATAGTGTCCCCTAAAAATCCTAGTCCTTAGCTTTTATAAGCCTCTCTCACTGACAGTTAGGATGACTGGTTTTGTCCTATAAACATGCAAATGTGAGCAAGTTCCTCCTAAAATTCCTCCTTTACTACCCATCAGTGAGCTGCTCTTGATTCTTGGAACACAAGGACTCCCGATGTTCAACAATAATAAACAAAAAAACGCATAAATTATAATTTAGCTTAGCATAGATTGAAATCTTTTTATTATTTCATGAATAAATATAAACAGCCCGACTCGTGGCCTCAGAGACAACATGAGCAGGTGGGGAGCATTAGGGTGGAGGCTCAATCTCTGGTTGCTTTTGAGATAGACACTATTCAAGAAATGAGCACACTCGATGGCGTTTGGGATGTTCAGCATCTTGCCACGAATGTCGGTCCTGGTGGGAGTTTGCCAGGGTTTTTTCTCATATGATACGCAAATGTGGAGAAATTTCCCCAGAAAGTCCTCCGTAAAGGCATGGCCCTTTTTTTCTTCAGCATCACAGAGCCAAGTCAGACTTCTACCTACGGATGCTGCATCACAACAGAAACTGCCCCCATTTCCCTCCTTTCACGATACCACGGTCCAGATGTTGCTGTCTACCAAGTTTGATGAAAAACACACGTATGACACAAACATATTATTAGGTTGCTCAACTTCCATTTGCAGCTAACTTGCCAACCCTTTGGTTTTAGATAGTTTGTGGCTCAACGGTCATTTTTCGTGCATACTTTGGGCTAATTTAGTCAGGGACCTGCAGTTTAACGTTGATTCGGAACCCCTCACAAACATACACATGTCCCTCCAGGATTCGAACCTGAAGCCTGTGGTACCAAACGCCAGAGAGCTAGCCAATTGACTACCAGGCTACCCTAAAAACACATTGGCGTTTGTAAGGTTTAGCATCTTGCCTCGTTAGACGGACTACCTTGTGGGAGTTTTCGGGGTTTTCTCCTGTACGATACACAAATTGGGGCTAGTTTCTCTTTTAAAAGTCCTCCTGGTAGGCACTTACCTCTTTCTTCAACGTCACGGTGCCACGTCCTTTCCTCTGTCCATGAGACCACACGGGTTCTTTGATTTGGTCAGGATGTTGCTGTCTATCAAGTGGGATGAGAAACACACGGATTGTTAGGGTTGCTCGACTTCAGTTTACAGCCAACTCGCCAACCTTTTGAGAGTGATATGCAGTGTTTCCTTTATCCTATTTAAATTTTTGTGAATAAAAGCAATGTATAAGTAAATATCTTGTTAACTATCAGAAATTTCGGAACAATTGCTGCCTTCCGGTTGGCGATATATTTCGTTTGGCGACCAAACGGCTTCAAGCTATGTTAGCAATATGCTTAAGCCTGAAAAAAGGTGCATAAATATGAAAAGTAAAAAAAAATTGGAAAGCCTTTAAAAACACATTAATTGCATACTCTGGATAAAAACATTTTTATAGTTCAACAGTTTCTTTCTGTCTTTTTTGATAAATGCTTTGATAAATTGATAAATAATTAGTCTAATTTTTCGGATCTTATTATGTACTCAACATATCAGAATATTCTTATTTCAACATGATGAATTATTTAATGATCCCAGGGTCAAGGACAAAATATTGCTTGTTTAGAAATTTCTGGAAATTTTTGAGAAGCATTCTTATCGTAACATTTATTTCTTGACATAATTAATAATTTACTGAACTTAAACAGGTTAAAATAACATTTGATTAGAATTCTTTGTCTAAAGATTTATGAAGAAAAAATTTAAATCTTTAATAAAGTTACAATATAGCATTTAAATTTTTGTTATTACAATACAATATAATTTTTTTTAAAATTATTTTAGAAAAAAATATTAATTTGTATATAAACACAGCAAGAAGAACTCGTATTTTTAAAATCTATTATTTGTAACCGTACTTCATCCTACACATTCGCAAGAGCATCCCCGTGGCATTCAGAAGAAATGGACATTCGGCCTCGAGAGGAAGTACAGTAAATACAGCACTCCAGCTGAGTACAGTATCTCCCTCTGAGAGCAATATATTTAGCACAACGCTGCGTATTAGTTGAACTACAGAGGAAGTACATTTCACGCACCCTGCGCGTAGCTGAGTATCGGGTTTTCGGCTTAGAAGTGGATTCCTTCCACGAATCTATATATCTGCATGGGGCCTGATGACCGAGTGGCTAGCGCTCTCGTGCTCAGTACCACAGGTTTCGGGTTTGAATCCCGGCAATGCCATGGATGTTTGTAGTGGTTCAGAATTCACTTTATACCGTAGGTTCCGGTCTTATATGACTGTAGAGTTTTACAAAGCCCAATCAGACTTCTCACCCACATCATTTCCAAACTATAAAGGCAGCTCTGCTTTAGATACAGTGATGTGGTGTAGTTTAGTAGCACTTATCTACCTTTAAATGTGTTATATATTCTATGTCTCTAATTGTATGTGTGTGGTGTTTGTGCGTGTATCAATAAAGCTGCGAGTTCTGAAACCTTTGCCTCAAGTATCTCAATCCAACCACACCCAGTTACGTTCTGGTCGCCCAACCTGCATACTTGTTATTTATATATCACTTCGAAAAGATCATCGTATAAAGAATCTTTGACAAAAAAAAAAAATCATACTAACTTATAATAGCCATTGGTTAAACATTATAAATTTTATTTTATGTATGCCAAAAACTATAAGATATGTAATGACATTGCATCCATTTTTTTCCCCCATCTACAAATACAAAGGATAAATCAGTGGAAAAACTGTTATAAAATGTTTAAGAAAAATTGCTGTTACCAAGTTTGTTAAGTGGGTGCGATTAACTTTAGGCTCATTATTTTATCATAAATGAATTATCACATTTATTCTTAATTTTTCAATTCATAATTCATAAGGGTGAAAGTATGCCGTTAATAATTTTCTAGGAAATATTAGAAAGTTAACAAGTTAGAGGCATAAAATAAAATAAATATTATTGTAGATTAAATATAATAGTATGCAAGCGATAATGGAGAATTTCTTTTATAACTGAATTAAGAAGATGAAAAAGATGAATTAATACCAATTCTTTGAATATATGAATAGTAAAAATTAAAATAAATAATTCGTTTATAGCGAAAATATAACCATATTTTATATTAACAAATTTAAATATTGGAAAAAGTTTACTAAAAACGTAAGCCATGTGAAATATTTTATAGTAAATAGAATTTCTCATGAACCTGAAAAATATTTGAATTATTATTAAAATATATATACAAGTGTTATGTTTCAGACAAATATTTGAATTATTATTAAAATAATATAAATATTGCGTTTCAGACAAATATTTGAATTATTATTGTAACTACTGTGTTTCGGACAAATATTTGAATTAATATAAAAATAATATAAATATTGTGTTTCAGACAAATATTTGAATTATTATTAAAATAATATGAGTATTGTGTTTCAGACAAATATTTGAATAATTATTGTAACTACTGTGTTTCGGACAAATATTTGAATTAATATAAAAAATAATATAAATATTGTGTTTCAGACAAATATTTGAATTATTATTAAAATAATATGAGTATTGTGTTTCAGACAAATATTTGAATAATTATTGTAACTACTGTGTTTCGGACAAATATTTGAATTAATATAAAATAATATAAATATTGTGTTTCAGACAAATATTTGAATTATTATTAAAATAATATGAGTATTGTGTTTCAGACAAATATTTGAATAATTATTGTAACTACTGTGTTTCGGACAAATATTCGAATTAATATTAAAAATATAAATATAAGTATATTTCGGACAAAAATTTGAATTATTATTAAAATATATATATAAGTATTGTTTTTCCGGAAAAATATTTGATATATTATTAAAATATAAATATAATCGCTGAGTTTCGGACAAATATTTGAAGCATTATTAATAAAAGTATTGTATTTTGGAAAAATATTTGAATTATGAATAAATATAAATATATATATTCTTTTTTGGAAAAATATCTTAATCCACCAAAATCTTCTCTTATATTCTTATATCTTAAAAATCTTATATTACTTATCTCTTATATTCTTATCTTGTATTCTTATATCTTATATCTTAAAAATCCATCTCTTTATATTCTTTTTTGTCCTCAAATAATCTCTTCTTCGTTATTATTTCTTTAGAAAAATTATCCAATTAAAAACAATCCATAAATATTTTTTAATTATATAAAAATCATCTTAATATTATTTTTGAAATACAGTCACTAAATTTATTATACAAAAATGATATTCCCTTTACTAAAATGAACGAAAAATTATTACGAAATAAAATGTTATTATCGTACAAAATACATAATAACTTATGCTCGTATGGAATATTACGAAATAAAATTTTATTTATCTTGCAAATACGTAATATTTCAAGCTAATATATCTTTCAGAAAAATATAAATTAATTACAAAAATAGCTACTAATTTACTTTTATTCTTCCTTATTGCGAAAGATTCATATTATATGTTCATAAATTTTGTAAATCTGCAATAGGACTATCAGTATTCTATTGTGAATAACATGCAAAAATCTAGTTAGTACAACGAAAAAAAAAGCACAATCATTGCCTTTGCACAATTTCTTCTACCATTGCTTTACTGTGTTCTCCTTCCATACAAAACAACACCATTCATTGCAGTTACAAATGCAGCTAATTTGCCGAAGAGTTTTCAAATACTATTGTGAAATGAGCAGATGATTTAAAAGCGTTGCCAACATATAATAGATTTCGACCAAACGATCTCTTGGTAAACAAAGCAATCGAGTCAGCGAAAAAAATCCAATAAACAATGTTTTCAAAAGCAAGCTGTGAGACGTGATTTATTAATAATAAGTATAAATGCATTATTATAATGATGATTGTAGGTCAGGATGGTGCGCATCAGAAAAAGAATCATCTTTGTGACAAATAAAGAATGAAAATGAATTAAAAAATTATTTTTATCAGATAAAAGAAGATCGATTATTGTCATATTTGTCGAAAAGATTATTATTCTCATTTTTTGGTGTGATTTAAATTATAAATTTTCATAATAATAATAATAATTAATAATTTGCGTGTTCTTTTTTAAATACACTCACTAAGTTACATTAAATTTATTAGCCAAAAATGGTATTCCATTTACTAAAAACGAAAGAAAAGTTATTACGAAATAAATTTTAATTATTTTGCTAGTACATAATAACTTTTAAGTTATATTATAATTAATAAAATAGCATTAATTATTTATCTGAAAAACAATTTAATTATTTTTAAAATATAAATATAAGTATCGTGTTTTTCATACAAATATCTTAACCAACCAATATTAATTCTCATTATATTCGACTTTTTGTTCTAAAAAAAACTTAATTTTTGTTTCTTTAGAAAATTATCAATTAAAAACAATTCATAAATATTTTTAAAAACTTATAAATCATTTTCATATTATTTTGAAATACACTCACTAAATTATACAAAATTTATTATCCAAAAATTATATTCCATTTACTGAAACGAAACAAAAGTTATTATGAAATAAAATTTAATTATTTTGCAAATACACAATAACTAATGTTCATATGAAAGATTATGAAATAAAATCTAATTTATGTTACAAATACATAATATTTCACACTAATATCTCTTTTAGAAAATATATAAACTAAATACAAATAGTTACTAATTTACTTTTATCTTTCCTTATTGTGAAGAATTCACATTAGATGTTTACAAATTTTTAAATCTGCAATTCGCAAAATTGACTATCTATTGTGAATGGCATGTAAAAAAAATCTGGTTTCTTTACAAAAAAAAAGCACAATCATTGTCTTGTAGATGACACCATTTCTTCTACCACTGCTTTAATGTGTTCTCTTTCCATACAAAACATGCCATTCATCGCAGTTACAAATGCAGCTAATTTGCCGAAGCGTTTTCAAATACTATTGTGAGAAAAGCATATGATTTAAAACCGTTGCCATCGCATAATAGATTTCGACCAAACGATCTCTCTTGGTAAACAAAGCGATTGAGACTGCGAAGAAATCCAATAAACAATGTTTTAAAATGCAAGCTGTGAGACGTGATTTATTAATAATAAATATAAATGCATTATTATAATGATGATTGTAGATCAGGGATGGTGTGCATCAGAAAAGAAAAATGATATTTTGTGACAAATAAAGAATGAAAATAAATTTTAAAAAATGATTTTTATTAGACAAAAGAAGATCGATTATTGTTATAATTGTGGAAAGATTATTATTCGCATTATTTTGGTAACGTTAAAATTATAAATTTACTATAATTGCTTGTTCTTTTTTGTAATACATCAAATTAAAATTCATGTATTTATTTTATGCAGAATATTAATTTGCTTATTATTAGTATTTTGTTTCTACAGTAAATGAGAATCAGATTGATCCGAATACTTTTTTAAATTCTTCAATTTTTGAGATACATGATATAAAATTTATTATATTAATAAAGAAGATGATAACTAAATTCATTTATTAAAATGTATTGTATCCAAAAATAATTTTAGATATTGTTTTTAATTTTAAATCATTTTCTTGTTTAAATCATTTATTAAAATAAGTATTAACTTAATACATCTTTTTTAAACTTCTTCGTATTATTTCATATTATTTTGAAATACACTCATTAAGTTATAGTAAATTTATTATCCAAAAATGATATTCAATTTATTAAAACGAAAGAAAAAAGTTTTTTATGAAATAAAACTTAATTATTTTCACAATACACAATAACTTATGTTCGTATGAAATGATACGAAATAAAAATTTAATGTATTTCACAAATACATAAAAATTTGATATTAATATCTCTTTTAGAAAATATATAAAATAATGACAAATAGCTACTAATTTACTTTTATCCTTCCTTACTGTGGAAAATTCACATTATATGTTTATAAATTTTGTAAATCTGCAATTCGCAAATGAACATCTATTGTGAATAAGAGGTAAAACATCTAGTTTGTTTAAAATAAAAAAACACAATCATTGTCTTTTAAATGACACAATTCCTTTAATGTGTTCTCTTTCCATACAAAACAACCCATTCATTGCAGTTACAAATGCAGATAATTTTGCCGAAGCGTTTTCAAATACTATTGTGAGGATGAGCAGATGATTTAAACGCGTTGCCATCGCATAATAGATTTTGGCCAAACGATCTCTTGGTAAACAAAGCGATTGGGTCTGCGAGGAAATCAATAAACAATGTTTCAAAAAGCAAGCTGTGCGACATGATTTATTAATAATAAGTATAAATGCATTATTATAATGATGATTGTAGGTCTGAGATGATTTTGTGCATCAGAAAAGAATTATCTTTTGTGACAAATAAAGAACGAAAATAAATTTTAAAAAATGTTTTTTATCAGATAAAAGAAGTTCGATTAGTGTTATATTTGTGGAAAAGATTGTTATTCGTATTATTTTGTTAATGTTGAAATTATAAATTTTTATAATTGCGTGTTCTTTTTGTAATACATCAGATTACAATTCATGTGTTTATTTTATGCTGATTAACATACGTATTAATGTTTTTATTTTTTGAGTAATTTATTTCTATAGGAAATGACAATCAGATAGATCTGAATATTTTTTCATTACTCATTTTGAGATACATGATATAAAGATTATTATATTAATAAAGAAGATGATAATTAAATTTATTTATTAAAATATATTGCAAGAAAAAAATTATTTTAGATATTCTTTTAATTTCAAAAAATCTTTTGCTTTTAAATTAATTTTTAAAATAAATGTCAACTAAATACATCTTTTTTTTAAACTTCTTCACTTTATTTTGAAATACATTCATTCATTAAGTTATACTAAATTTATTATCCAAAAATGATATTCCATTTACTAAAATGAAAGAAAAATCATTATGAAATAAAATGTAATTATTTTTCAAAATACACAAGAACTTCTATTTGTATGAAATATTACAAGAAAAAAATTTAATTTATTTCCCAAATATATAATATTTCATACTAATATCTCTTTTAGAAATATATAAATAAATACAAATAGCTACTAAGTTATTTTTATCCTTCCTTATTGTGAAAAATTCACATTATATGTTTATAAATTTTTTAAATCTGCAATAGGACTATCAGTAATCTATTGTGAATAAGATGTAAAAAAACTACTTTCTTTACAAAATAAAAAAAGGCGCAATCATTGTCTTTAAACGACACAATTTCTTCTACCACTGCTTTAATGTGTTCTCTTTCCATACAAAACACGTTATTCATTGCAGTTACAAATGCAGTTAATTTGCCGAAGAGTTTTCGAATACTATTGTGAGACGAGCAGATGATTTAAATGCGTTGCCATCGCATAATAGATTTCAACCAAATGATCTCTTGTTAAACAAAGCGATTGAGACTGCGAAGAAATCCAATAAACAATGTTTTAAAATGCAAGCTGTGTGAGACGTGATTTATTAATAATAAATATAAATGCATTATTATAATGATGATTGTAGGTCAGGGATGGTGTGCATCAGAAAAGAAAATGATATTTTGTGACAAATAAAGAATGAAAATAAATTTAAAAAATGATTTTTATCAGACAAAAGATGATCGATTATTGTTATATTTGTGGAAAGATTATTATTCGCATTATTTTGGTAACGTTAAAATTATAAGTTTACTATAATTGCTTGTTCTTTTTTGTAATACATCAAATTAAAAATTCATGTATTTATTTTATGCTGAATATTAATTTGCTTATTATTAGTATTTTGTTTCTACAGTAAATGAGAATCAGATTGATCCGAATACTTTTTTAAATTCTTCAATTTTTGAGATACATGATATAAAATTTATTATATTAATAAAGAAGATGATAACTAAATTCATTTATTAAAATGTATTGTATCCAAAAATAATTTTAGATATTGTTTTTAATTTTAAATCATTTGCTTGTTTAAATAATTTATTAAAATAAGTATTAACTTAATACATCTTTTTTTTTTTTTAAACTTCTTCGTATTATTTCATATTATTTTGAAATACACTCATTAAGTTATAGTAAATTTATTATCCAAAAATGATATTCAATTTATTAAAACGAAAGAAAAGTTATTATGAAATAAAACTTAATTATTTTCACAATACACAATAACTTATGTTCGTATGAAATGATACGAAATAAAATTTAATGTATTTCACAAATACATAAAATTTGATATTAATATCTCTTTTAGAAAATATATAAAATAATGACAAATAGCTACTAACTTATTTTTTTATCCTTCCTTACTGTGGAAAATTCACATTATATGTTTATAAATTTTGTAAATCTGCAATTCGCAAATGAACTATCTATTGTGAATAAGATGTAAAACATCAAGTTTGTTTAAAAATAAAAAAAACACAATCATTGTCTTTTAAAAGACACAATTTCTTTAATGTGTTCTCTTTCCATACAAACAACCCATTCATTGCAGTTACAAATGCAGATAATTTGCCGAAGCGTTTTCGAATACTATTGTGAGATGAGCAAATGATTTAAACGCGTTGCCATCGCATAATAGATTTTGGCCAAACGATCTCTCTTGGTAAACAAAGCGATTGAGACTGCGAAGAAATCAATAAACAATGTTTTAAAAGCAAGCTGTGCGACATGATTTATTAATAATAAGTATAAATGCATTATTATAATGATGATTGTAGGTCTGAGATGATTTTGTGCATCAGAAAAAGAATTATCTTTTGTGACAAATAAAGAACGAAAATAAATTTTAAAAAATGTTTTTTATCAGATAAAAGAAGTTCGATTAGTGTTATATTTGTGGAAAAGATTGTTATTCGTATTATTTTGTTAATATTGAAATTATAAATTTTATAATTGCGTGTTCTTTTTGTAATACATCAGATTACAATTCATGTGTTTATTTTATGCTGATTAACATACGTATTAATGTTTTTATTTTGAGTAATTTATTTCTATAGGAAATGACAATCAGATAGATCTGAATATTTTTTTTTTCATTATTCATTTTTGAGATACATGATATAAAGATTATTATATTAATAAAGAAGATGATAATTAAATTTATTTATTAAAATATATTGCAAGAAAAAATTATTTTAGATATTCTTTTTAATTTTAAATCTTTTGCTTGTTTAAATTAATTTTTAAAATAAATGTCAACTAAATACATCTTTTTTAAACTTCTTCACTTTATTTTGAAATACATTCATTAAGTTATACTAAATTTATTATCCAAAAATGATATTCCATTTACTAAAATGAAAGAAAAATCATTACGAAATAAAATGTAATTATTTTTCAAAATACACAAGAACTTCTGTTTGTATGAAATATTCCAAATATATAATATTTCATACTAATATCTCTTTTAGAAATATATAAATAAATACAAATAGCTACTAAGTTATTTTTATCCTTCCTTATTGTGAAAAATTCACATTATATGTTTATAAATTTTTAAACCTGCAATAGGACTCTCAGTAATCTATTGTGAATAAGATGTAAAAAAAACTACTTTCTTTACAAAATAAAAAAAGGCGCAATCATTGTCTTTTAAACGACACAATTTCTTCTACCACTGCTTTAATGTGTTCTCTTTCCATACAAAACACGTTATTCATTGCAGTTACAAATGCAGTTAATTTGCCGAAGAGTTTTCGAATACTATTGTGAGACGAGCAGATGATTCAAATGCGTTGACATCGCATAATAGATTTCAACCAAATGATCTCTTTTGGTAAACAAAGCAATCGAGTCTGCGAAGAAATCAATAAACAATGTTTTAAAAAGCAAGCTGTGTGACGTGATATATTAATAATGAGTACAAATGCATTATTATAATGATGATTGTAGGTCAAAGAATTATCTGTTGTGACAAATAAAGAACGAAAATAAATTTAAAAATTGATTTTTATCAGACAAAAGAAGATCGATTATTGTTATATTCGTGGAATGATTATTATAATGATTATTATTTTGTTATTGTTGAAATTATTAATTTTTATAATTGCATGTTCTTTATGCACTGTATTTGTTTTATGCTGATTGATATACATCAACTTAATTTCAATGTATTTATTTCGGGTTTTTATTTCTAATGACAATCAGAATGATCTGAAGGATGTTTTTCATTAATATTAATTGTACTAATAGTGTATTGTATTGTAAATTAATTGTATTAATAAGGTAATTAAATTCATTTATTAAAATGTATTGCATCCAAAATTATTTTAGATATATTATTTTTAATTTTAAATATTTTGCTTGTTTAAATTAATTACTGAAATAAATATCAAACAAATATATTGTCTTTTTAAATTTTAATTAGCTTTGCCTAAAATTAGAAAAACAATCTATAAAAAAATATCTGGAAAAACAATTTATCTACAGTCTGAATTGGAAACATTTACCAATTCAGACTGGTTTTCCCACTTTTGAATTACATTTGAGCTATATATATATACTTCCATAAGATTTATAAAAATAAATAAATAAAATTTTAAAACAAACTAAAATTTTTATTGTTATGAATGAAATTTCCCTACAGTCAAAATATGTTAATTAAAATCAAATTATATTAAAAAGCTATAATAAATTTTTATTAAACATGTTATTCTTACCAGATGCGTATTTAATTGATCTAGCGTGAGTAGTAACTAAATGTATTAAAAGATTTATCTATGCTAATATATTACGACTATATGAAAAAAAACATTTAGAGTATATTAATTTCTCCTTTATTCGTCGACTCAAGGCATAGATAAAATAAAATGACGCATAACTAAATGTTTCTTGGAAATCAAAATACCGTTTTGGTATAATGAAGTAGAAAAACTAAATAAACCTCTGTAGTAAAATTTATTAAATTAATTTTGACTTTTAAGGTCTCGTCCTATGCAGCTAAATCAAACTTAAAAAAGCTTGAAACTTTACAAAATATCACCATCAGCCAAATTAACTCTGCTAAATGGTTCATGCGCACTTCTGATATCTATAAAGCTATTAACATTCCTTCCTTAAAAGCTTTATAGATATCAGAATTTAAGATTTCAGATTTTTTTTAAGATAAGAACATCTTCTTAATAACACATCAGATTTTTTTTTTTCTTAAACACATCTATCTCTAAATTTTTGACACGCTTATTAATCATGAAAATACTGCAATCCAAAAAAAACCTGATTTAAAATGTCCCGCGCAAAATTTTAATTTAATTTTTAAATATTTTCTCTTTTCTTTTGATTGTTTATGATTGTAAATTAATTTTATTATATCTATAAAAATATTCTGACAATTTTCATTGTTTCAACTGTATTTACCCTGTTCTATCCCAGGGGCTAAATAACTCCAAAAGAATACGTCAACCAAATTCAAGAATATGTCATATAAATCTTGTTTAACAAATAAAATAAATTCAAAAATTTCCCATAAATCTTAGATTTTTGGTTAACATTAGAATTTTTTCGGAAAAAGTGCACTTTAAATATTTTTATACCTGTAAAAATTCCACTATTTGAATACCTCTGACGTAGATGAATCAATCTGCAGATAATTGTAGATAATTTGTAGAACATTAAATGTCCTTATGAAAATCTAAGATTTATAAAAGACTAATTTACTGAACTAATTAATAATTTACTAATTTATTTTACTATTAGTAGTTGAACTTGAAAAAAATTTATTTTAAAAGTGAACTACTTCTTCATTGGCGTAACAGCCCAAGGCTGCATGCATACTAGCAGATTTCTAGGAAGTTAGGGTTGTCAGCTCTACACCTAACGTTCTACAGTCATATTAAATAAGGACCTAAGGTTTAAAAAGAGGATTCCGAATCTCCTACAAGCACCATGACACCTGTGGCACTAAGCCCCAGAGCACTAGTCACTTGTCCATCAGGCCTTGATTTCAACTATTTAATACTTTAAAACACATAATTTTTTACTGCGTACAAGGGACAACAGGGGAGAACTCCCAGTTTTATTTGCACATGCACAATCACACACATACAATTAGAGACATACAATATTTAACACATTGAAGGGCAGATAATTATAGATTTGGGAATGACCTCCACTTCTAAGCCGAAAACCCGAAACTTTGCTACGCGCAGGATGCGAAAAATATAATTCCTCTTCAGATAAGAGTCTGTAGGCCAACTGACCATTTCTCCTGAACGCCACAGCGGGTCGAGGAACTGGATTCTGCCAGTAGGAGGAAGCATTATTACAACCTTCTTTTTAGAGATAATATTTTTCCAAACATTCCCTTCACAAAAAGGCACTAGACATAATACCTAGACATTGTTCTTTACAAATGGCTGTAAAGACTTTTTATAAGAATTGCAAATATATAGCAGATTCAGTTTTATCTAGGATGGTATTGGAAACTGAATCCTTTGGCATGCTAGCTAGTGCCACTCATGGTACTAGATCATCCTTTATATTTTTCTATAGATTCAATCTCGACTTATATTCTTCAAGTAAAAATAAATTTTATTTACAAAAATCAATAAAGAACTATTTTAGAAAAAAAAATTATTTTTACAAAATTAAATGAAAGATGTGACATTTGTCCTACCGTACACAAAATGTTGAACAATAAATGTGAATAAACGTATTATAGTTTCACAAAGTAAATTTTACAGATAAAATATTTCATTCAAACAAATAATGCATCCTATAAATTCTCAAATATGATTATTATAAAAATGATTTATTTCTGCATGCTCTTTTCGTTACAAATGATTTATATTGGAAGAAAATTTTCTTAAATCTTTTATTTAGAATACTTAAGTCTTTTTATATATGGAATATTTAAACCTTTTTGCTCTAAAGATGAAAAATTTGTAAGCGTTAAAGCGAAAAACTTTTCAATTCGAACTGTTTTTGCCACAACGAAATTTTACATTCTTTTAACGTTAAAGAAAGAAAAAAAACCTTAAGTTGTTTTCGAATGAATTTTACTTGCGCAGTCACAGATTTTTCTGCTTTCCAAAGTCTTTAGAATTTTTCTTTTATTTACTTTAAATAGAAATAAAGAAAATCATGTTCGATATTGACAAAAAATAAAAAAACAATAAAAAAGAATTTAAAATCAAACGATTTAAAAATATTGAAGAGGGTGAAACAACTCCATTTACGAACAAAACTTGAAGTCTTTAAGTTTAGCTCTTGACTTGTTGAATAATTTATTTCTTTATTTATAATTCTGGATTCGTTTCTTTTATTTATATCCGGAATTGAAGTGAAGAGGAGAATATCGTTTGGAGAATATCATGTTTTTGTTGTTTTCCTATTTTTTCCCCTTAGACTTCTTCTCGCATGCTCTTTTATTTATATTTCGTGCTAGTTCCAAGCCACCAAGTACATTTTTTTAGGGTCTCAAAAAAAAAAAAAGTAAATAAAAATTTACTACAGAACAGAAAAATTGAATTTTCTCAGAAAAGAGAGCTCATTTTGAGAAGAATTGAATTGTTTGAGATATATTCGCACAAGCTAAAAAAATGGCTCTCTTTGGCTCTGATGAGATTAAAAAGTTAAAATTTATTCAAAATAGCATAGTTCAAAAAAAATAATAATTTCAAAATAAGTAACTCTTTTTCCCGGCATCTTTTTTAAATGCATTGAAATAATAACGATTTTAAAATTTTCACTTTTTGATGTGAATTCGATTTTATATTTTTCTTTATTTTATTTTTATTTATTTTCCTACTTCCATTTCTCAAAATTTCAATAAAAAAATTCAGAGTGTATAAAATTAAGGAAAATAAAAACAGTTTTATTTAATGTTTTATAAAAAGTGTTAAGAAGTATATTCATAATGCAATTTTATCGAAATATATTTCTTGCATATGTTATTCCTTTAATTCTACAAAAGCATTTTTGTCTTAACATCTTTTTAAAAAATTTATTCTTATGAAATTCAAGTTAGTTTGATCTCGTTTGTATTTAAAATTTAGCAAAAATAAAATACTCTGTATTTTACATATGAAAAAAGCATAAAATTACATACATTTTTTTCGAGTTATTATTATGATATTTATTCGTTGCAATAAAATCAGTTTTTTTTTTTTTTTTTAAATTCTAACAGATAGAAGATTTTTATAGCAGTTAAAAATGACGTAAAGATTCATATTTAAGTGCATTTGTGCTCGTCGCATACTACAAATAATGGGCAGCTTTTGAAAATATTGCATCTAAATGTTTAGAAAAGTGTATTTTAATTTATAGCATTCACTAAATTTGCGATGATTTGTTCAAATATGAAAAAAGTATACTGATTTTAATAATTTGTTCCATGTTAGCCCACATCTAGATTGAATCAGTTTAAGGCACTCGTTGCAGTCACAGCATTCAGAAACGAGGAGACCTGAATGAAATGGCTTTTGTGAGCTTCTCGCACAGACAGTTATTATTTGTGGTGGGAATTGGTTTGATTTTGTGTCATACACATGCAAATGTGGGACAGTTACCCTTAAAATTCCTCTCCGAAGGTGATGTCTTCCATTAATTGTCCATCAGTGAGCTGCTTTGATACTTCGAACACAAGGACTCCTGATGGTCAATAATAAATAAAACTCTCCACTTCTAAGCCAAAAGTCAGAAATTAGAATATGCGTAGGTTGCGCTGAAATATAATTCTTTTCCGGATTAGTAAAGTTTGCAAAAATGACCGTAGTGTGAAAAACCAAACCAAATATTTGGGTTAGAGTCTGTAAGCCAACTGACCATAACTCCAGAGCCCCACACAATCTAAATTTTTTCCCAAACATTCTTTTCACCAAAAAAAGACACTATCACAAGACATAATAGACATTGTTCATTATAAAGGGCGGCAAAGACTTTCATATTCGAATGGGGAAACGTGTAGCACATTCAGCTTTATCTAGAAGGCCATTCGAACCTGAATCTTCCTGCACCCTAGCTGTGATACAACTCATGATACTAGATAATTCTTTATATTTTTCCACTAACTCAATCTTGAGTTATATTCTTCAAATATAATTTATAATTGTGGATTCGTTTCTTTATTTATATCTGGAATTGAAGTGAAGAGGAGAATATTGTTTGGCTTGACTTGATTCCATGTTGTTGTTGTTTTTTTCCCCTCAGACTTCTTCTCGCATGCTCTTTTATTTATACTTCGTGCTAGTTCCAGGCCACCAAGTCCATTTTCTAGGGTCTCAAAATAAAGTAAATAAAAAATTTACTACAGAACAGAAAAATTGAATTTTCGCAGAAAAAGAGGTCATTTTGAGAAGAGTTGAATTGTTTTAGATATATTCCAAGTATGGAACAAACTGGGAAAAAAAGTGGCTCTCTTTGCTCTGATGGGATTAAAAAATTAAAAATTTATTCAAAGTAATTAATAAATAATAATAAAAAAATAATTTCCAAGTAAGTAACTCTTTTCCGGTATCTTTTGCATGCATTGAAATATTAACTATTTTGAAAATTTTCCGCTTTTTTGATGCGAAATCGGTTTTATATTTTTCCAATATTTTTATTTTATTTACCTTCCACTTACAAAAATTTCAATAAAAAAATATTCTGAATGTATAAAATTAAGGAAAAAAAAGTTTTATTTAATGTTTTATAAAAAGTTTTAAAAAGTGAATTCATAAAAAAGTGAATTCATGCATTTCTATCAAAATATTTTTCTTGCATATGTAATCTTTTTAATTCTACAAAAGCTTTTCTTTTATTTAATATTTATTTAATTTATTCTGAGGAAATTCAAGACAGCTTGATCCAGTTGGCTGTTAAAAATAAATTAAAATAAAATACTCTTGTATTTTACATATCAAAAACCATAAAATTGTGTAGCTGAAGAAACAGTAAGTTGAGCAGATAAAAAACATAAAATTACATAAAAATTTCTCGAGTTGATAATCATATTTATTCGTCGCAATAAAATCGCTTTTTTATAAATTCAAAATAATAAGATTTCCATAGAAGGCAAAATGAAATATAGTATCAAATTTAAGTACGTTCGTGCACTTCAAATAGTGGGCAGCTTTTTAGAAAATATTGCATCTAAATCTATAAAAAAAGGGTATTTGAATTTTTTACAATAACTAAATATGTGATAATTTATTCAAATATGGAAAGAATTTTACAGATTTACTTCAATAATTGTATATATTAGCCCATTTCTAGCTTGAATCCGTTTAAGGCACTCGTTGCAGATATTGCATTCAGAAAAGAGGTGAATTGATTGAAATAGCTTTTATAAGCCTTTCTCACAGACACTTAGGATATCTGGAGGAATTGATTGATTTTGTCTCATAGACGAAAGCAACGTAATGGCCAATTGGCTAGCGCTCTAACATTTGGTACCACAGTCTTCAGATTCGAATCCTGGCAGTGTCATGGATGTTTGTTAATGGTTCGAACATTCATTTAACTGCAGGTCCCGGTCTATTTAGCCTAAAGTGTGCAAAAATGACCGTAGAGCGACAAACCAAATCTCAGGGTGAGAGTTTGTATACCAGTTGACCATTTCTCATGAAAGCCACAAGAGGGCGTTCCTGCCAGTGCGTAGAAGGAAGCATGGTTACAATCTTCATTTATAAAGATAATTTTTTCCAAACATTCTTTTTCCCAAAAAAAGACACTAGAAACTAGACATAATAGATAGTGTTCTTTACAAAGGGCGGCAAAGACTTTATTTATTGGAATGGGAAATATGTAGCAGATTCAGCTTTATCTATGACAGCATGCGAACCTGATTCTTCCTGCACACTAGCTGTGGTACAACTCATGATGCGAAATCATTCTTTAAATTTTTACACTAACTCAATATTGAGTTATATTCTTCAAATAAAAAAAAATTGTATCTATGAAAATAAATAAAAGAGCTATTTTGAAAAAAAGATATTTTTTACAAAAATGTATGAGAAATGTGATATTTGTCCAACAATACAAAAAAATATTGAGCAATAAATATGAATAAATGTCTTATAGTTTCACAAAGTGAATTTCATTGGGGAAATATTTATTCAAACAAATAATGCATTTTATAAATCTTAAGTATGATTGTTATAAAAAATGATTTATTTCTGTATTCTCCTTTTTCTTCGACACAAAAGATTTATATTGAAAAACTTTTTCTTAAATCTTTATTTAGAATATGTAGGTCTTTTATATATGGCATATTTAAATCTTTTGCTCTAAAAATTGAAAAATTCGCAAACATTAAAACTACAAACTTTTCAATTCGATCTGTTTTTGCTAAAACGAAATTTTACATTCCTTTAACATTAAAGAACGAATAAAATACTTGTTGTTTTAGAAGGAATTTTAGTTGTGCAGTCAAAAAATTTCTATATTCCAAATTCTAAAGAATTTTTGTTTGATTTACTTTAAATGAAAATAAAGAAAATCAATGTCGATTTTAACAAAATAATAATAATAATAAATAAATAAAAGAAGATAAAATCAAATGATTTAAAAATATTGAAGAGTGGTAAACAACCCCATTTACGAACAAAACTTGAAGTCTTTGCTGACTTGAAGTCTAACTCTTTGACTTGTTGAATAATTTATTTTTTTATTTATAATTCTGGATTAGTTTCTTTTTATTTATATCTGGAACTGAAGTGAAGAGAAGAATATCGTTTGGCTCGACTTGATTCCATGTTGTTGTTTTTTTTTTTTTTCCCCCTTTTTAGACTTCTTCTCGCATGCTCTTTTATTTATATTTCGTGCTAGTTCTAAGCGCACAAGTACATTTTTCTAGGGTCTCAAAAAAAGTAAATAAAAAATTTACTACAGAACAGAAAATTGAATTTTCGCGGAAAAGAGAGCTCATTTTGAGAAGAGGTGAATTGTTTGAAATATATTCGAAAAAAATGGCTCTCTTTGACTCTGATGGGATTAAAAAGTAAAAATTTATTCAAAGTAACGTAATTTAAAAAAATAATAATTTTAAAATAAGTAACATTTTTTTGTCGGGTATCTTTTAAGTACATTGAAATAATAACGATTTTTTGAAAAATTTTCTTTTGATGTGAAATCGGTTTAATATTTTTTAAAATTATTTTTATTTGTTTTACTTCCATTTCTCTGAATTCTCTGTCCCAATGCATAAAAATTACGGAAAAAAATGAAAACAGTTTTATGTATTTAATAAAAAGTATTAAAAAGTAAATTCATAATACAATTTTATCGAAATATTTTCTAGCATATGTTACTTTCTTTAATTCTACAAAAGCATTTTTTTTCTTAAGATTGTTTTAAAATTTATTCTTATGAATTCAAAACAGTTTGATCTCATTTGCATTTAAAAATTTAGCAAAATAAAAATACTCTATCTTTCATTTGAAAAAGCATAAAATTACATAAATTTTCCTCCAGTTATTATTATTATTATATTTATTCATCGCAATAAAAATCAGTTTTTGTTTAAAATTCCAACAGATAGAAGATTTTTATAGCAGTTAAAATGACGTAAAGATTCATATTTAAGTGCATTTGTGCTCGTCGCATACTACAAATAATGGGCAGCTTTTGAAAATATTGCATCTAAATGTATAGAAAAGGGTATTTTAATTTATAGCAATAACAAATTTGCGATGATTTATTCAAATATAAAAAAGAATACTGATTTTAATAATTTGTTCCATGTTAGCCCATATCTAGATTGAATCAGTTTATGGCCCCCTCGTATTCAGAAACGAGGAGACCTGATTGAAATGGCTCTTTGTGAGCTTCTCGCACATACATTTATTATATCTGGTGGGAATTGGTTAGATTTTTGTGTCATAACACATGCAAATGTGGGACAGTTACCCTTAAAATTCCTCTCCGAAAGTGATGTCATCCTTTCATTGCCCGTCAGTGATCTGCTTTGATACTGAACACAAGGACTTCGGACGGTCAATAATAAATAAAAGTCTCCACTTCTAAGCCAAAAAATCAGTAATTCGGATATTCGTAGGTTGCACGTGAAATTTAATTCTTTCTCCGGTTTAGTAAAGTTTTTTGCATAGCAAAGGACCGTAGAGCGACAAACCAACCAAATCTTTGGGTTAGAGTTTGTAAGCCAATTGACCATATCTCCTGAGCCGCACACAATCTAAATTTTTAAACATAATGTTTTTTCCAAACATTTTTTTCACTAAAAGACACTAGCCACTAGACATAATAGACATTGTTCTTTATAAAGGGCGGCAAAGGCATCCTTATTCGAATGGGAAACGTGTAGCAGATTCAGCTTTATCTAGAAGGGCATTCGAACCTGAATCTTAATGCACCCTAGCTGTGATACAACTCATGATACTACATAATTTTTATATTTTCTCACTGATTCAATCTTGAGTTATATTCTTTAAATAAAAACAAATTTTATCTACAAAAATCAATAAAGATCTACTTTGAAAAGGAAAGATTATTTTTACAAAAAAGGAATGATAAATGGGACATTCGTCCTTTGATTGAAGTCTACAATCCAAAAAAATATTTAAAAATAAATATGTCTTATAGTTTCACAAAGTAAATTTTATAGATAAAATATTTTATTCAAACAAATAATGCATTCTATAAATTCTCAAGTATGATTGCTATGAAAATGATTTATTTTTGTATGCTCTTTTCAATATAAAAGATTTATATTGAAAAATTTTTTCTTCAAACTTTTTTTAAAATATTGAAGACTTTTTATATATGGCATATTTAAATCTTTTGCTCTAAAAAATGAAATATTTCTAAACGTTATAAGTAAAAACTTTTCAATTCGATCTGTTTTTAACAAAACGAAATTTTACATTCTTTTTAACCTCAAAGGCAGAAAAAAAAAACCTTAAGTTGTTTTCGAATGAATTTTACTTGCGCAATCACAGATTTTTCTACATTCTAAATTCTTAAAATTTTTATTTTATTTACTTTTTAAATGAAAATAAAGAAAATCATGTCGATTTTGACAAAAAAAAAATAAAAAAATAAAAATCAAGTGACTTTAAAATATTGAAGAGGGTGAAACAACCCCATTTACGAACAAAACTTGAAGTCTTTAAGTTCGCTCTTGACTTGTTGAATAATTTATTTATTTTTATTTATAATTCTGATTCTTTTCTTTATTTATATCTGGAATTGAAGTGAAGAGGAGAATATCGTTTGGGTCGACTTGATTCCATGTTCTTGTTGTTTTCTTTTTTTTTTTCCCTTTAGACTTCTTCTCGCATGCTCTTTATTTATATTTCGTGCTAGTTCCAGGCCACCAAGCACATTTTTCTAGGGTCTCAAAAGAAAGTAAATAAAAAATTCACTACAGAACAGAAAAATCGAATTTTCGTAGAAAAGAGAGCTCATTTGAGAAGAGTTGAATTATTCGAGATAAATTCGAACTGTAGAACAAGCTAAAAAAAATGGCTCTCTTTGCTTTGATGGGATTAAAAAATAAAAGTTTATTCAAAGCAGCATAATTTTTTAAAAAATATTTTCAAAAATAACTAACTCTTTTCTGCTATCTTTTTAAATGCATTGAAATAATAACGATTTTGAAAATTTTCACCTTTTCGATATGAAATCAGTTTTATATTTTTATTTATTTATACTTCTTTCACTTCCTCGAAATTTCATTAAAAAATTCTCAATGTATAAAATTACGAGAAAAAAACCGTTTTATTTAAAATTTTATGAAAAGTTTTAAGAAGTGAATTCTGGAATACAATTCTTATCGAATTTTTCTTGCATATGCAATTCCCTTAAAACACTTCTACAAAAGCATTTTTTTAGTTAATATTTTTAATTTATTCTCAGGAAAACAAGACACTTTGATCCCTGTTTGTAGTTAAAAATAAAGGAAAATGAAATACTCTATATTTTACAGACGAAAAGCATAAAATTACGTAAATTTTTCTCGAGTGGATTATCACATTTATTCGTAGCTATAAAATCAGTTTTTTTAAAAACTCCAACAGATAGAAGATTTTTATAGCAGTGAAAATGACGCATACTATCCTATTTAAGTGCATACGAGCTCTCTTTTGCGATAACAATTATGGACATTTTTAGAAAAATATTGCATCTAATTGTATAAAAAAAGTGTATTTTAATTTATTGCAATAACTAAATGTGGGACGATTTATTGTAATATGAAAAAAAATACATTGATTTATTTCAATAATTTAATATGTTTGTCCATATCTAGTTTGAATCCATTTATGGCGCTTCGTTGCAGTCACTGTATTCAGAAAGGATTAGACTTGATTGAAATAGCTTTTATAAGCCCTTTCATATCAGTTAGATGTCTGGTTGGAATAGGCTGATTTTTGTCCCATAAACATGCAAATGTGTGTTTATGGAAAAGGCCTCCCAGAAACGACGTCTTCTTTTCGCTGCCCATCAGTGAACTACTTGATTCCTGCAACACAAGGACCCTGATGTTCAACAATAATAAATAAAAAACGTATATATTAACATTGTAGCTACATATATTGAAATCTTTTACTATATCATGAATTAATAAAAAAGCCCGACTCGTGGCATAAATGGCAACGTCGTAGCTAATGTTAAACAGTTTCTTTGAATGAATAATACGGTGTTATATAGTATTTAAAATATTTTTTGTTGTACAACAAAGAAATAAAACCGGAGAATACTTTTACAGAAACAAAATAATGTGCATAATATATTCCAGTATTAAAACATCATAAATAGTATAATAACCTCAGCATTTAAACATTTAAAACACAGTTAGTTATTTTCATTTCCACTTATAGAAATTTAAAAAAGGACTCTTGTATAACTTAAAAAAAAGGATGTCTTTGAAATAACAACATAGAACACTGCATTATTTATGAATGACATACAACAATAAAATGACTGACTCAATCCCACATGAGAAAACTTAAACCTCAAAGCAATTAATGAAGAACAGAAAGTAACTCTATGCAAATACAAGAACAATAAAGCTCACAGAACACATAACTTAGCGTAAAGCCAATCGAAAATGCCATCACCGCAACGAATCACTGGCATTAAACTTACTGGCATAAAATGCTAATTGGACGGTAAAGCTCTCTTGTACCCAATTGGGAAAGAATGGCACCATAAAAGGGCAGCCATCCATCAATTTTATACGAATCTTAAAGCAGGAAACCATCAGAACTATACCACTCGAATATATTGAGTATTCTTTTAGAGGGTGACTGCCGCCATAAAACAAAAAAGAACGATGGAACTTGAGATTAAACAAAAAGAAAGAATAAAATCGGCAATGCACGTGCACAGCCTATGAACTTCAACAAGCAATTTCCTTGTACTAAAATCGTCCAGGCACGCGAGGTTCCTTTTTGGAACTTCCACCCTTGAATAATTAAGATTTTAGTTGTCCCCTCTCGCAAACATGATGAGTGATTGGTCGTTCGTGCCGGATCGCTTCCACCCACTGGTCAGAATTCGAATGAATTGCAGCAAGTAATTACAAGCAGAATTACGTTATGCCCAGACTGTTTGGAACGATTTTCGCGTCTGGTAATCCATCAGTGGCAACTATTATGCAGATTATTCAATCTCTGATATGGGTTGGTAAATAAATTCAAGGCTTTCATTCTTTTGCTGAAGTTGGCCTGTTTTATTTCTTTTGAAATTAAAGGTAATAACATTAGTAGAACAGGAAAAAATTATAATGTTTCTCACTGAAAACTCTTCAAAGAATTGCTTTATGAAGACATTGCAGAAATTGAAATGTTTTTAGATTTATGATGTAAAAAGTGACCGAAAAAAAAATTCCATTATTTAATTGTCATGTATTAAAACTATATTATAAAATATAAAATGTCAAATTCAAATGAAAAGAGCAGTAATTAATAAGCAGAATTACGTTATGCCCAGACTGTTTTCGCATCTGGTAACATTTGGTTCGCTGCCACTGATGGATATCAGTGGCAGCGATTATGCAGATTATTCAATCTTCAATATGGGTTAGTAAATAAATTTGGGGCTTTTTTTTTGGTCTGTGGTATTTCTTTTGAAATTAAAGGTAATATCATTAATAGAACAGGAAGAAATTATAATGTTTCTCACTGAAAACTCACCAAAGAATTGGTTTATGAAGACATTGCAGAAATTTTTATGCTTTTAGATTAATGATGTAAAAAGTAGACGAAAAAAAACATATACTACTGTGTGCAAAAAGTAAAACCAATTTTTAATTTCATATTCCAGGAACTTACGGAATTTCCATTTTTTTTTTTTTCTTTTTAAGGTTGCTGGCACTGTCCTCGACATCTGTGTGAAATTTGACGTCAAAATATCCATTAGTGCTTGAGTTACGCTTTGCTGTGTGAGACGCTTCTCAATACTGTCAATAATGAACTTACAACTACGATATCATGTGATATAATTAATGATGACTGATACGATATGACTTTCTACAAATGATGCATTAAAAAACTCTTTTCACAAATCTTCTCTAATAGTAATAAACTGCGGACAATGCAACTTTACTTTACATTTATCTACTTAAAATATCATTATAAAAACCGCAGAACTATTGATTTTCTCGGTAATTTTACCCTTTAAAGATAATAATCATAAATGTAGCCAAACGGATAGTACATTAGAAGAAAAATGTTAGTTGAAACCAATCAGTAAAGTTGCTAATTAATTGAAATCAAACAATTATTTTCATACTTACTAACAAAGACCTAAGTTTCATAGGGACAGTGGCTTTTACAGTCAATAATGAACCTATGACTACGATATGATGTGACATACTTTACGATGACTAATACGATATGATGTGTAACTTACGATGACTAATACCATCATTTTTTACAAATGATGCATTCCTAAATTTTTTTTCCACAAATTTGCGCCAACCCGCGGGCCATACAAAAGGTTGACTTTTACTTTTACACTTATCTACTTAAAATATCATTATAAAAACCGCAGACCCATTGATTTTCTCGGTAATTTTATGCTTTAAAAATAATAATAAACTCGAATTTCCCGTGTTTAATGATTTGAAAATAGTTTTTATTCGGCAACACAAAGCATGATGGCCATTAACCACAATCGAATGATCCGCTTAATCATGTTTAATTTTAAATTAATCTACAACGAGGCTTTTGAACAATGACAAGACTGCTGTTCGGATTACAATGATTATCAAACACCTGCTTCATGCTTAGGCAAAAAAAATCATTTAAAGATCTGCAATTTTTTGCTTCGTATCATTAGGAGAAACAATAGGTTAAAGAATCTTTCCGGCAGCGATGCTTGTAGATATATATACTAGATTTTTTTCTATTAAAGGTGGGAATATTAGTTATATCAGTTAGAACAAAGGGAAATTTTAGGGTGCACATAATTATTTTAACCGACGGATGCTTTTGATTTTATTATGGACTTTTGCGGCCAGATGACGTTTGTCAGCAGGAGTTTTATACCCTCTCAAAAGATTATTATTGTATATTAGTATAATCAAAGTATATTCATTGTTTTTTTTATTATCAATTGATTTCCTGATTAATATACTGTATATAACAATGTATTGTATATTGTATGTATTGTATATATAACATTATACGTATTGCATACATACAATATTATATATTATACATATCACATATATTATACATACAGTACATCATATATTATAGCACATATTACCACACTCAAAAGATTGCTAATAAAGTATATTAGCGTAATCAATGTATAATCAATTGATTTTTCTGATCAAATATATTCTATATAACAATATATTGCATATTGTATGTATTGTATATATAATATTGTATTTTAGTATAATCAAGGCATAATCAATTGCTTTGTATTGCTTTGTAAGATTTTCTGATCAATATATTGTATATAACAATGTATTGTACTATACATATAGTATATTATATATAGTACAGAAACACACAAAAGATTGTTAATAAGGTAGAATTGTATAATCAAGGTATAATTAATTCCTTTGTATTATCAATTGATTTTCTGGTCAATATATTGTATATAACAATTTTTTATATAACATTGTATTGAAAATTGTATATTTTACGTATTGTATACATAAAATATTATAGGTATTGTCTTGCATGTATTGTACATATTACCACATTCAAAAGATTGCTAATAAGGTATATGAGCATATCAAGAAATAATCAATTGCTTTTTATTATCAATTGATTTTCTGATGAGTATACTGTACATAACAATGTATTGTATATAGCATTATTGTATATTGTATGTGTTGTATACATACAATATTATAGATATTGTAAATATTACATATATTATACATATAGTACGTTATATATTATAGTATCTATTACCACACTCAAAAGATTACTAATAAGGTATATTAGTATAATCCAGATATAATCAATTGCTTTGTATTATCAATTGATTTTCTGATCAATATATTGTATATAACATTGTATATTGTATGTATTGTACACTCAAGAGCCAAAACCTTATGACCACCCCTACATTTTGCAATGAACTCGCCTGGATGACGTGGAAGGCACGTGATCTGGTGGAAGTGGTATTTAACTGGTATTAAGTGGTGGTATTAATCCATGCCAAAGCGGGTTGAAGCTGTGTTGCTCGCTAAAGGTGGGTCAACTCGTTATTGACAGGCGGTCATAATGTTTTGGTTCTTGAGTGTATATTATATTGCAACATTGTATATTGTACGTATTACATACAGACAGTATTACAGGTAGTGACCATATTACATATATTATACATAGAGTACATTATTATAGTACATGTTACCACACTCAAAAGATTTCGAATAAAGTATATTAGTATAATCAAGGTGAAATAAATTGCTTTGTATTATCAAATTGTACCAATCAATTATACGTATTGTATCAAATCGTATCAAGTGTACGCATTGTATACATACAATATTATAGGTATTGTACATATTACGTATATTATACATATAGTACATTATATATTACAGTAAATATTACAAATATATGTAGTAATCTCTTTTTAACCTATGGTTCTAAAACCTAGAACAACCATTTCCCGTCCACATAATAACAATGTATGCATTTCCTTGTTGAAAATTGCTTTTTTATAAAATGTTGATAGTTAAAATTTACATCACATTGTTGTATATACAATAATATAGTACATATTATATTTCATATTTAAAATATCAACCATATATTGAATATATTACCTATATTATATATATAGCACATTACACATACAATACAGTATAGTACAGTACATATTACAATATTATACTTATTGTAATATTGTATATATTCAATATTACAATAGGTATGTATTAACCTCCTTTTAATCTTTGTTTCTAAAACCTAGAACAGCCATTTCTTGTGGCATAATCACAATATATGAATTTCTTTGTCGAAAATTGCATTATATAAAAGTTGTAACTTAAAATGTACAATACATTCTTATATATACAATACGTACAAAATGCAATGTTATATATACAATACGTACAAAATGCAATGTTATATATACAATACGTACAAAATACAATGTTATATACACAATATTACAACATACAAAGTTACAATACAATGCTATATATAAAATACATATTATACAATGATACAATGCAATGCTGTATATACAATACGTACAATACAGTGAAGTTACAATGATATGTTATATATACAATACGTACGATATTTAAAATGTTACAATACAATATTATACATAAAATACATACAATATCCAATACAATGATATATACAAAAATACCTGCAATATACAATATAATGTAATCTATACAATACGTAAAATATACACTGTTACAATGGAATGTTATATATACAATACATTGTTGATATTTAAAATATACAATATATTAATCAGAAAAACTATTGATAATACAACAACAATCGATTATACATAAATAATAAAAGTACATATTGATATTAATAACAAAAATGGCATAATAATTTATCCTTAAAATTAATGTTTCATAAAAAGCTAATCTTTCGAAGAGTTCAGCAAATACTGCACAATCTTCATTCAATATCTTTAATACGATACACTTTGAAACTTGAACAAAAAAACACCAACAATCATGCCGCACAAACAGTTGACTATTGACAGAATCTCATTTTTCGGAAGGATCCCTCGCATGGCTGTAGCAGTAACAGCACTCTGTGGCCATGAATGATTCATGAGTGAACCTTCGCAATTCCTGCGGCATCAGCTCTTCGTACTCGTGTGCCCACCAGAGGACGGGGAACGTGCGTCCTACAGCATGCAAGGATTCGACGAGCAGCGAGAAGAAGACCTGTCACTTGTCGGCTCCAACCGAGTGTGTGGCCTGGCTGCTTGCTGAGCCCCCTGCAGACGAGGGGCTTCTTTTATCTACCGGTTGGCAACGGCCAGAGATCTTTTTTGAGACTCGAGTGGTGCTCGTGGAATATGGATCGCACAATGGAAACTGATACGCACAGGAATATGTAGATGCGCCAGTTTTTGGTTTATTCTCAAATATCACAGGAAGAAAAAGTTGACAGTTACTTGTTTATGCAATTTTTTTTTCTTTCTGGTTTATGAGTCGCTGTTTGGATGCGATATTTATTTGTTTTGTTCTGTCATTCCGTGTCAGTTTGTTCAGTCATTCTGTGTCAGTTTGTTCAGTCATTCTGTGTCAGTTTGTTCAGTCATTCTCATCCTTCAATCATTCATGTTTCATTCAGTCATTCGTATATACAACGCAGGCAAGAAACAGGGATGGTATCAGATTAATGTAATATAATTATTCTCTCATGTACTGTTCATGGAGTATTCTTTTGTATGGTTTTGACTTGAAACCTATATTTTATTAAAACCAATATTTTTTTTTTTTTGCCATTTCTTTATTGAAGAAGATTTTAACCTTTTTACGCCAACTTTTTTTCCAGTAAAATAAAGAGATGACGGAATAACATTTTTTAAAAAAATGTTTAATGCTGTTACAATCGTTGTTATTGTCTAGCGCTCTACTAGCTAGAATTAACTAATTTATTCTTAGCGCTAGGCTAATCTACTTTAAACTGTAGGTTCCGCTCTAAAATCATAGTAAATGTGGGAATATATACAATACATACAATATACAGTTACATATACAATACATTGTTGATATTTAAAATATACTATATATTGATAAAAAAACAATTGTTAATATAACGACAACTGATTATACATATATAATTAAAGTTTATATTGATTAATAACAAAAACAGCATGTTAATTTATTCTTAAAAATTGATGTTGGAAGAAAGATAAGCTGCAGAGTTCAGCAAATGCTGCCCATTTTCATTCTACATCTTTCGCACTATAAACAACAAACTTGACCATGAACAAAACACCAACAATCATCTCGCCCATGTAGTCGACTATTGACAGAATCTTATTTTAGGAACGATACCTCGCATCGCTTTAACAGTAACAGCACTCTGTGGCCATGAATGATTCATGAGTGAATCTTCGCAATTCCTGCGGCATCAGCTCTTCTGTACTAATAAAAGTTTACGCACCAGGGGACGAGGAACGTGCGTCTTCCAGCATGCAAGGATTCAATGAGCAGCGAGAGGAAGACCTGTCATTTGTTGGCTTCCACCGAGTGTGACCTGGCTGCTTGCTGAGCCCCCTGCAGATGAGGGCTGCTTTTTTTTATCTACTGGTTGGCAAACCATAAACTTTTTAAGACTCGAGTGGTGATGGTGGAATGGATCGCAGAATGGAAACTGATATACACAGGGATATGTAGATGCCAGTTTTTTGGTTTTTTCTGAAATACCACCGGAAGAGAAAAGTTGCAGTTACTTGTTCATGCAATTTAAAAAAAAAATTGCATGAACAAGTGATTCAACAAAAAAAAAAAAAAAAAAAAATTTTTTTATTTTTTTTTTTATTTATTTTTTTTTTTTTTTTTCTGAAACAAGTCGATGTTTGATGTGATCTTTTGTTTGTTTTGTTCAGCTGTTCTGTGTGGTTCTTGTTTATGCAACATGACAATGTTGCATAAACAAGTAATTGTTTGTAAGCAAGTAATTGTGTAATTGTGTAATTGCATTATGTTTATGACAATTACTTGTTTTCTGGTTTATGAGTCGCTGTTTGATGTGCTCTTTATTTGTTTTGTTCAGGCCACTCTGTGCGATGTGCAAGAAACAGGGATGGTATCGGAACAATGTAATATAATTATCTATATTTATATACTGTTCGTGAAGTATTTTTTTTTTGTATGGATTTGATTTGAAACCTATAATTTTGAATTCCAAATAATTTTCTGAAATTTCTTTATAGAAGGAGATTGTACATTTTTTTTTATGGCAATTTTTTTCAAGTAAGATGAAGAGATGAAGGAATAACATTTAAAAAAAAATTTTTAATGCTGTTACAATTGTTGTTATTGCCAGTGCTCTGGTGTTCAGTATGACAGGTTTCGGGTTCGAGTCCCGGCGGTGCCATGGATGTTTGTAGTGGTTCGAAATCTACTTTAAACCGTAGGTCCCGCTCTAATAGGATCGTAGGTGTTGTGTGGGCTGTGTTACTCGCGTCCGTAACATATCTTCAAGCTGCACGTGCTTCCTGCGTAGTGCTAAATGAGTAACAGTGGGGCAGTTCTTGCTTATGGCATAAATATTAACAGTCTCTGTACTGCCATTGTATTATATTATCGATTTATTATATTGCAATGTATTATCGATTGATTTTCTGTTCAATATAGTGTATATAACAATGTGCTGTATATTACATGTATTGTATTGCGACATTGTATATTGTATGTATTGTATGCATACAATATTATAGGTATTAAATGTATAATGTACTATATGTATTATTTATTATCCGTATTATTCATATAGTACGTTTTATATTATATTACATATTACAATAGGTATGTATTAAATCTCTTTTAATCTTTGGTTCTAAAACCTAGAGCAACCATTTCTTGTACACAATAACATAATGTATGTATTTAATTAATGAAAATTGCTTTTTTAGAAAGTTGATGTTTAAAATATACAATACGATGTTAATGTTTAAAATATACAATACGATGTTAATGTTTAAAATATACAATACGATGTTAATGTTTAAAATATTCAATATATTGATCAGAATTCATTCTATATCTTACATACTACAGACAACAAACTTGATCACGAACAAAACATCAACAATCATCCCGTTCCATGCAGTGGACTATTGACAGAATCTTATTTTCGGAACGATCCTCCCATCGCTATAACAGTAACAGCACTATGTGGCCATGAATGATTCATGAGTGAACCTTCGCAATTCCTGCGGCATCAGCCTTCTGTACTCGTGTGCCCACCAGAGGACGAGGAACGTGCGTCTTTCAGCATGCAAGGATTCAACGAGCAGCGAGAAGAAGACCTGTCACTTGTCGGCTTCAATCGAGTGTGTGGCCTGGCTGCTTGCTGAGCCCCCTGTAGACGAGGGCTGCCTTTTTTTATCTGCTGGATAGCAACGGCCAGAGATCTTTTTAAAACTCGAGTGGTGCTCGTGGAATATGGATCGCAGAATGAAACTGATACACACTGTAGGTGGGCCAGTTTTTTGGTTTATTCTGAAATATCACAGGAAAAGAAAAGTTGACAGTTACTTGTTTATGCAATTTTTTTTTTCTGGTTTATGAGTCGCTTTTGGGATGTGCTCTTTATTTGTTTTGTTCAGGCCATTCTGTGTGGTGTGCAAGAAACAGGGATGGTATTGGAATAATTATCTATACACTGTTCATGGAGTACTTTTTGTATGGTTTTGACTTGAAACCTATATCTTTGAATTACAATAATTTTTTGTAATTTCTATGTACAAAGAGATTTAAAAATTTTTTTTTCTCATGTTTTTCAAGTAAGATGAAGGAATAATGTTTTAATGAAATTACAGTATAAAACTAATTAAGGTTGAACATACAGTAGACAACAAAATAACCGCAACAAAGTAATAACATACAAGTTGTTTTGTTATTTCAGCAACAAACTCAAAATAAAATTGATTTATAGTAGGCATCACAGGAATAAAAATTGTCACAAAAGAAACTGCTTGCGAGAGCTTGCTATTGCCAGAAGCTATCTTTATTCAATGAAAGTTATGAAAGTATTGTATTTACTGACATCGATAAAGAAGATAAGACTCATCATCATCATCACCATCATTGGTGCATCAGTCCCATGGTGGGCCAAGGCCGTCTGCCTACTAGCAGATTTCGAGATGAGAGATGTTTTATTGACGCACGAGGCTCTGCATACATAATTCGAATCAACGGTTTAAAGTGAATTCTAAACCATTACATCCATCCATGGCAACACCGGAACGAGATCCTATGGCACCTAGCGCCAGAGCGCTAGTCACTCGGCCATCAGGCCCCAAAGATAAGAATACTTAGTGCAAATTAATGCAGTTATTTCTCATAATGTTTAAATCACAGTCTATGGATCAGGCAGCAATGTCGGACAGCAAATGATGAGAAATTATTACAGGCATTGCTCTTGCTCTTAAATGTTAACGGTGGGCGTTCTTCCATAGCCAATGGCAAAAGAAGAAAATTTGTTTAATGTGCTCAAAAGTAACAGACGCACTGTTGATGACTATTACGACTATGTGTTTATAATATCAGTACAAGCATTCCGTAAACGAATTGTTTAAGGTGACCGCTCAATAAGATGCACAAAACAAATAGCATCTAGCCAGGTTGGAGGTCCAACAATAGATTTAGATCATCCTAACACCCTCTCAGGTTATGCAATAGGGAAGTGATCAGGCATAATCATAAATGGACCACATTTCCAGTTTAACGTAATCCTCTACAGAAAATCCTTGAAGACATTCTCTAAGAAAGCATTGGTATGTTGCACTATTCAGTTGTTAGGGCAGAAAGTATTCAAGTATAATCATGAATGGACCGCATATCCAGTTGCACTGTGGACGTTACTCTTTGGCAGAAAATCCTGGAAGTCCTTCTGTAAGAAAACAATGGTACGCTGCACCAATCAGGTTTTAGGGAAAAAAATTATTCAAGCATGAACATGAAAGAACAACATATCCAATTTGATTGTGGACAACATCCTTTGCAGCAAATCCTAGAATACATTCTGTAAGAAAGTAATGGTATCTTGCATCGTTGAAGATTTAGGACAGAGAGTATGGCCTCAGCAAATAATAACCAACTATTCCTGTCCATGTGTCGAATCCGAATGCTAGAAATAAAGATCCGTTTTACATTGGCGAAATATAAGAAGAAGAATACAAGAGCTTTAACTAAGAGATTTATAAGAACTTATTCCCAACAAAAAAAGAAAATAGATGATAGTTTAATTTAAAAGAATTTAAATTAAACTATCATCTATTTTTATTGTTTAATGTTACTAATTCAATGGACCTGATGGCCGAATGGCTAGCGCTCTGGCGTTCGGTACCACAGGTATCGGGTTCAAATCCCGGCTTTGCCCATGGGTGTTGTAGTGGTTCGAAATCCTCTTTAAATCGTAGGTAATGGTCCTAGGATAGAGCGTTGCGGGGGCATTGTTAATCCGCGTCCGTGGTTTATCTTCAAGTGACACGCGCCCCTTGGGTAATGCAAAGTGAGTGCGTCTGTGCAGCGCTTGCCTTAAGGCATCCAAGACCAAGCTGTCTAAGTGTTTGCCAGCTGCATTAGAACAAAAAAAAAAATTTACTAATTCAAAATCACCCTCGCTATATGAATCTTTCGTTTTATCTATATTATTTGTTGTGGCTATTGACGTTAAGCGACGTAAATAATGTACCCATAGTCTGCAGTACTGATAAGTTCCAGCGATTACAAAATATATCAAACTGAGGAATCCCCGAAATTGGGTTTTCACATAATGCATCACGGGGACATATTGGTTCTGTTTGCTAAAGATCGTTAAAGGGAATTCGTGTGAAACAGATGAAATGGAGAGATTACTGTACTAACAATTTATCAAAGATGAATTAAGAATAAAATTACTTAATTTTTATGCGTTAAGGCTATTTCTTTAAAAGTAAAGAAGTATAAAATAAAACTAAAATTCAAAATAGCTGAGAGTTTTGAGTATTTGCCAAACTTCTGCTCAATCTCAGTCTAATATTTATGTTGTATAATAATACAGTTCAGTTAACTAATGTTTATTATGTTTAAAGAAGTATAATATGCAGATTTATCATTTTCTGGTAGTTGGCCAACTTTAAGTTGGAGTTCTTCTTGATATTGTAATTTATATTGTATTTTATATAAGTACCATCCAAACCAAAATATGTATGCCACATTTAAAATGCATTTTAAATCATCTTTAAACTTTGCCATGATTAAAACCCTTGTCTTTATTTTCTCTAATAAAATGAATATTTTTGTCATAAATATCAAAAATTCTTTTCGATTATTTTGAAGAACAAAGTTTTTCGCATTGTATGGTATTCATAATTTTATTTTTAAATTATTTCATCTGGGAATAATTCATCCGGGTTTTTTTTTTTTTTTTTTTTTTTTTTTTTTTTTTTTTTTTTTTTGTCGTAAATGGCATGATAAATATTTCCTTAAAAAACGTTAACAAAATCGAAATAAAATGAAAAAAATATATACATATATATTGTAATAAATCAAATACGGATTTTTTTATCTAAAATCCTAATAATTTCTAAGTAATATTTGATCTTTGAATAAAACAGGAATTAAATCTTTTATATTTTAAATATGGTCTAAGCAGAAAATTTCCTTTCATTGGTTTCGAAATCAATTAAAACCAATTATTTTAGGTGCCAGCAATGTAAATGGTATTCGTTTAAAAACTGAGGCGGGAAAAGATGGGAACAGTATAGATGCCCTCGTTCATGATAAACTCTAGATAGCGTTGGCTATACTGCATATCTGTTGTTGTTGTTGTTGTTATCGTGTCCGTGGATTTAAAATATAATTATCAAAGTAAGATCAATTCAAAAATCTTCACGATAGCGACCACTAGCAATGGCGCCGCTTCGCTATACAGGATTTCTCTTAAGTTGGCCTCGATTGGCACCATACCCAGTTGCACCATTCCCAATTGCATGGGGAGTGAGTGTTGGGCACTCTTCTAGAGTGTCCAACACTCACTACCAATGTTTTTGTGTTTAGGTGTTAGGAAAGCGTTGGGGCAATTTCTGCAGGGGATGTATTCCCTGGTCTTGTCTGGCAGAATCTTCATCCCTCTGTAATGATTAGTTCTGAGTCTGCTAATAACTGATGTCAACTTTCTTGTGCAGTAGAAGTCCTGCTAAGTCCAGCTGCATATCTGTGATTCTATTAATAAATTACATGAATTAACGTGCCCCACCGATAAAAGACTCACAAAGTATATTAACGGATATACATCATTCAGACCATGGGTGTCCAACCCAAATGATCTTGCGGGCCATTTTGGAAATACAAAATAACTCCGCGAGCCGCATATAAAATTATATATCCCCATTTTAAATTTAGACACACTATAGATATTTTTTTGGAGTGAAAAATTGAGATGTAATGAGTTATTATTACTATTGTGTTTATTATTACTCGTCTATGTAAACATAGATAATATAATAAATGAAGCTAAACGCACAACTGTGCATATCTAGAGATGCTCACTGAAGTCACTTAAAATGAAGCATGGACTAGGTGCATGGACAAATGCTAATGGGAATGGACTAGGGTGGTCTGGACGACGCCGACACTAATTTATAGGAGAAAGTGTGAGGCCATGGAAGTTTCATAATTTCTAATGGAATAGCGACATAAATCAAGAAGGGTTTCCTTTATGGGTTTTTTTTGTCTCCAGCCACTAATGAGAAAACTAACCAGTGTGACTAACATGTTAAGATACCTGCCAAACACGGAGATGAGCTATTAATCCGTAATTATTTTTTTATCAAGAGTAATAAATGGCAATTTTTTTTGTAATTAAAACGCATAAATGGGTATACGTAAATTTTTGCTTAGTACACCTAGTTTTTTTTTTTTTACACGATTTTGATTTACGCGAATTAGAAAAATAATTATTTCTATTTAACACGATCAATCCAAATTTTAAGAAGAACATCTTGATTTACTTTAATTTTTATAAATGCAACATTGGAGACAAGGAAAGTAATGCGATTTCCTTTTGAGGGAATTCCCCGAATTTTATCATCTTAATATTGAGTTATATCTGCTTTCTCTGCATCTTGAGTTTGGTGTTCAAAGTAGAAAAGTATATTTTTGATGTTTATTAATCTTAACCTTATTAATCACAACTAAATTGGTTTGAAATAAAAATATGTGAAATGAAACATTAAATAATGAAATTAATTTGTTCTAGTTTGAATCTAAAGACAATCCATTTTAGTGTGAAAGGTTATTCTAGCATTATTCTTATCTTTTGCAGTTTAGTTCTTAGCGAATATGACATCAAAAAATTTCCCAGAACAATTCAAGCTTGACCGAAACGACACCAACTAACCTCTTTTCACATTTAATTAACTCAGTACCTCACTATTAAGGAAGTCCCTACAAGCCTAAATCCTAATAAATGCCGAAATCACCAAAATTCACTGAACCTATTTGGGGAGAACAAAGCACTTTAAGGCCATCCAGCTTTACCCCAAATAGCCTCTCTACCTCGCTTGGCATTACAAATAACACGCCGGCTAACTCTTACAACCTAAAATTATTAGCGGACGGTAATAGACAGCTTTTAGCCCGAGATTAACAGGAAAACATTAGACCTAAGTCGACCGCCATTATTTCCCATAGCTTGTCCCGTCGCCTTGGAAACGATTCCGATTAATCTTCCGATGGATGAATCGTCCGAGGCGAGTATTTATTAGGGCCGGGCGAGTAGAATCGCGTAAAATTTCCTAATCAGAAGACTTCGTCAATTACTTTTTGCTAATATTCTCGGTTCCCGCGGTCGTAATTTTTGACGATTAACACACTTTTGCGAGATTGGTGGGGGTGGATGGGGTGGTGCTTTTTATGGCGCGCAATCTGAGTGAGTTAATTCCTGTTCCGGATGTGATTTGGGAATGGACTAGGGTGGTCTGGACGACGCCGACACTAATTTATAGGGGAAAGTGTGAGGCCATGGAAGTTTCATAATTTCTAATGGAATAGCGACATAAATCAAGAAGGGTTTCCTTTATGGGTTTTTTCCCACTGCCACTAATGAGAAAACTAATCAGTGTGACTAACATGTTAAGATACCTGCCAAACAAGGAGATGAACTATTAATTCGTAATTATTTTTCATAGTTGTGGATGGTAATTTTATTTTTGTAATTAAAATGTACGAAAGTGGCATATGTAAATTTTTGCTTAGTACTCTCAATTTTGTTTTTATACCAACTTTTATTACATGACTTTGATTTAGCACCAATTAAAAAAAAATTTAATTCTCTTTTTACGCGACTCATTTCGATTTAACACGATCGACTGGAATTCTAAGAAGAAAATTTTGTGTTACTTATATCGGGTTGGTGCATAATTATCAGGCGTTTCTTTGACGTGTTATATTTTAATAAAAATTTGCCATATTTTATAAATTTATGAATGAAAATAACCGTTTTACTTTTAGGTTATAAGAGTGCTTGTTGATAATCATACTCATATTCGTCATCTTATGCTATACCACTTTGAGAAAGGATGAAAAGCAGCACAGTCATTTCACGATCTCAACGAACTTTTCGGTGAGGGCACAAATCAACGAAAGTCTATGAAAAAGAATGGTTTGCCCGTTTCAATCTGGTGACACTGGGGCTTGCAAGATAAGGCAGGAAGAGGGTGAACCCTCGAATTTCGACTACCAGGCACTTTTGGCAGCCGTGAAAGGGGACGAAAGCTTGACAACTCGGAATGCTGGCCGACAACTTCAATGTGGATCATTCAACCAAAAGGCCGAACTACTACTATATTACGTAAAGTGGCATTTGAACCCATTTTGGACAAAGTGAACGATAAAATACTAACAGCTATTGATGTGTGAGAAATTTTCAATTACTAGTATAGATTGTGTATCAATCAAACTGAATTAGCGCTAGCTGAAATGTGACCAAATTTGAATGCATGTTGGAAAGTTATTTGGCCAGAATGTATTAAAGATCCTTTCCTTCCTAATACAACCCAATTTTGTGTATGAATTAGTGACATGTTCTTTTCCTTTACAAATGACTATTTACTTTGTGTCATGCATGTTCAATCTTTATGAAATAAAATGCTTCACATAAAAAAAAAAAAAAAACTCATAGTTTATTGTATTATTTTTTGCTGAGTTCGTAAGACTAGAACCGATCTTTTTTATTTTTCCATAGATGCAAATATATTTTTGCACGCGTATCTCTTTGAGAAAGTAATTAAAAACAGATTTAGGTGTATATTTATGTTATTAGCATTTTTTTTAAGATTATAAAAAAATCGATGTATATATAGTATCAAATGAGTAACGCACAGTATCACAAAAACTATCACGCTAGACTTAGAGCTGCAGAAGTAGGTAGCAAAAAAATAAAAAAAATCAAATAAAATTATAAAATTAAAACTACAAATTACATTACTAAAAATAAAATAAAAATTAAAGAGATAGATAATAAAAAATAAAAAATTAAATAATAAAATCAATAAAATTGCAAAAAATGCTGTAAAAACATGGTTTTTTTTTATTAACAAAAGTTTGGGGACATTTGATTTTTTGGAGCCTTAGTTCTTTCCTTTTAAAAGTTTTTCTATGATGTTCTTGCCAGGAACAGCTAAAAACAATGTGATCAGTATTCTGTACTCCACCTATATTGAAGTTGCAAAGATCATTGAACATAATTTAAGTTTGTTTAAATAGTAATTAAAATTGTCATGTCCAGTCATAAATTGTGTGATTCTGAAATTAGAAAAAAAAATTGATTAACACTAAGTGTTTGGGGATATATGGAAATTACTATCATGACAAAGGTATTAATGCAGATTCATTATATAAAAGAATTCCAAAGATTATTGGTCTTTTCTATGAGTGTCGCTTTAAAATAACTCCGCGGACCGCATTTAAAATTATATATCCCATATTAGGTTTAGACCACTATAGACATTTTTTTGGACTGAAAGAGTGAAACATAATGAGTTATTGTTGTGGTGCTGGCTTATTGACTCTGCGACATGTGAGAACTGATAGGATGGATAATATTACATCACATTCTCTTCTGATACTAGATGCTAACGCATTGCAAAGAAATTATTATTTCTTTCCACACGCAGCCGGCAAACAGACACGGACGTCTTATGCCTTAAGGCAAGCTGCACAGACGTTACTCACTTTTGCATTACGCAGGAGGGCATGTAACTTGAAGAAGTTACGGACGCAGAGTAACAATGCCCCAGCAATTCCACGATCCCATTGGGACCAGACCACAGTTTAAAGTGGATTCCGGAACCACTACACACATCCATGGCACTGCCGGGACTTCGAAACACGAAACCTGTGTGCAAAGAAATTATATAACACTCAAAATGAATAAAAAAAAAATATATATAAATATAAAAGAAATAAAAATGAAATCATTGAAAAATATTTATTTTACTAATGCGATATATTTTGCGCAAGAATATTATTTTAAATGAAAGTCAATTTTTCAGTTATTTTTTGAATATATGGAATGCAGACATAACATATTTTTAATACATTGGTTTTCACTGCTTTGTCATTATAAAAAAGATATATTGTAAAAGCGTAATAAAATCTCACGGAACAAAAATAAAGGGCGGCCATATGCGGCCCGCGGTTTGGCATCCCTATGCTTTAAAAGAACTCTTAAATTAAAAAATACTACTATACAAAATATCCTTTCATAATTTTTATACAGATGTTATTCCCAGAAAACAATGCTGAAATGTTCCTTTAGAATGTAGAGTTTTACCATACGGCTCGGTTGATTAATTATGCAGCATAAATGAACAAAGTAAATTAAAAATCTCGTTCAAAAGAACGCGAATGAGTATAAACAATATGGAAAGATTGTAATAGTTTGCAAGATGCCAAATGTTTTAAAACAAAGACTTTTCTTACATGACTAATAATGAACAACTTTTTAATAACGTTGTTGTACAATTTTGTACTTGTTGTAGAACATATAGAAAATAAATCTGCATGGTAAGAAACAATGAATTTACAAAAGCATGTAAGATAAATATTTTAACATGATGTTTTAGTATGTGAGGGTAGCGGCACAAAAGTAAAAGATATGGGAATTGTATAAATTTATATAACGCATGCTTTACTAAAGACTGAAATACACCAACAAGAAATTCTCATGTCATTTTAAATTGTTTAAGACTTTCTAATGGAAAGTGTCAAATCTCTCTTTTGTTTTAGTTCAGAATTATATATTTGAATACATGCAAAAGGGAAATTTTATATTAGAATGGTATTTTAGAATTTGTTTTTCGGGTTTTGTGAATTATTTAAATACGAAATTTCCTTAATTGTTATTTTTCTAAATTAAATAATTTAACATTAATTTTTCAGAAAAATCAGAGATTGTCATATCATCTAAGGAGTATACATAGGAAACTGAACATATGTAATAAAATGAGTTCCGACTAATATAAGAGTGTATAGAATAAGTGGTATGGGAAGAATTACACATGTTATATTTGAATGACATTATTTACCATTAGAACATCACATAGGTTCATACAAGCTATATGGCGCAAGTTTACATATTATATGTACACAGATAGTTCAAACATATTATGATACATTCATATTATATTATGCAAATATGTTCATATATTATATATGTACCCTCCAACAAGCTATATATTATATATGTACGTATATTATGTCCATACATATTAGTAAGGAGATAGTAAGGCATATTATTGTTACATTATATCGAGTTTTGTACCACAATTTTGAACGAACAGTTCCGGCGGTTTCGGCGAGGTTCACACACCTCCGCACCTACTTCAGTGGCACGCCACAAAATTCCTCCCCATGCCCGCTCAGCTTTGCTTGTTGTAAGCTTGGAAACCCTGGGCCACCCT
This sequence comes from Caerostris extrusa, assembly GCA_021605095.1. Taxonomy (NCBI): domain Eukaryota; kingdom Metazoa; phylum Arthropoda; class Arachnida; order Araneae; family Araneidae; genus Caerostris; species Caerostris extrusa. The sequence continues at coordinate 41,489 of BPLR01002941.1, forward strand.
AGTCCATAAAAACCCAACATGATATTCACACCAAGCACCTTGCCAGCATAAACAGGATCGTTTAATGAATAAATTTTTATTAATACTAAAATAAGGTAAATAATTTAATTAGGGAAAACACAATGTGGATTCGGCCTGCCCATTACACCATGGTGTACAGGGATAATGGAAAGTGTCATGCTTCCGAAACTGTCCATAGATATATCTTCGGCTCTGCCATCCACCTTGGTTGATGGCACCGTCCATTCCGAATATTAATCATTCCATTAATAGATGATCGCTCCAGCAAACGGCCTCTGAGGTTATGCTACTCTCTTTTCAAAGTTGACGGAAGTCCCTATAATAGGTTTCCTTGCGGTTCCATTCTGTAATCTCGTTTCGATGAGTCAAATGTAAACAGCGCTATGAGCCAAACTAAACAGCGACTGACGAGTGCTAGCGGATTTGACATGGATTTCAGAAAATGCAATCCCAGATGATGGATTATAGCAGCTCTACTCGATGATGGACAGTAATTTCGCTGTTAATCCACGCATAACGTGCAGATGTAATTTTGACACGAAAAATAACAGAAGGCTGGCCCATCAGCATAAAACCTCAAGCAATTCTGACAGGTTAGTCTATAGATATTATCAAGTTTTAATTTTGTATTTATCCACATAAAAACTAGCAAAACCTTTTCAGTTTTACAAAATTATGTTTTTTGACTGCGAATTATATATGTACTATGAATCTCACATGTTGGCGGAAATAGAAAAGCAAGAAATGTGAGTTTAAGCAACCATGATGAAAAGCAAAGTTGATGACATTAATCAGTCTGTTATTGTGCTAGTTTGGTTATGGTGAGCGTTATCTGGCTAAGGCTGAAGGTGAACAACAGACGCGGGCAACCATACAAGCACAAAACAACAGATGTACCTTCATATCCATATTTTTCAGATAAGTAGAGCAGACAAAATTCATCCATAAAAGATAACAGACCGAACAGACAAAATTTATCCATATTTGATAGACAAAATTTATCCATATTTGGTAGATAAAAAGCAGAAAAAAATTTATCCATATTTCAGGAGACAAAAGGCAGACAAAATTATTGTATGTGTGCCAACAATGCATGTGAGCCATTTTAACAATCGAAAATCGATAAATCAGTGAAACGTTTTTAGATTTATTTATGTGCAAAAGATTTGTTTAACTCAGATAAAAATTAAAAACAAGCATGAATTATGCATAGAAACTGAAATGAGGTAGTTACTAGCTTTTCAGTTTGAGGTAGTTTTAAGCAGACAAAACTTATCCATATTTGCCACAATAAAAAAAAATTTTTTCTAGAACTTATTATTAATTAAAGAATTGCAATAGAGAAATTTCAAATCAAAATTAAAACGTAAAAATTATGAAAAACCCAAAATGAGGATATTATTGAGTATTAGATAATAACAAACAAAATCAGACACGATTATACATATTTGCCCCGAAGCTTCAAGAGAATATTTTTAAAAAATCGAACCTTAGTAGATTTATCCGCAAAAGAATTAGAAACAGTAAAAGCTATTTCTACATCTAAAATTAAAAATCAGAATACGAATTATATAAAATACCTGTACAATGGATATTGAGTAATTAAAGGTATCCATATTTTTGGGCTACAGTTCAGGGAGAGTCCTACAATAAAAAATGAAATTTTTCTAGAACTTATTATTAATTGGCAACCCAGCACTAAAAACAGAAAAAAATTATAATAAAAATCCAAATGAGTATTTATTATGTATAAACAGGCAAACACGATTTATCCATTTTTGCCACACTTCATGAATACAGATAAAAAAAATCAAACTCTTTCTGTAGATTTATTAGTAAGAAAATAATTAGTAACCAGAAGCTATTTCTGTTCAAAACAGAATATGAATTATATAAAAAAGATAGCATTGATATTATTGAAGTAATTGTATTAAAAGACGGAATTTATTCTTATTTGCACCAGCTGAGGAACCATTGGCTAAAA